>JAQGBW010002624.1:0-19049 GCA_034698625.1 Julus scanicus
CACGGACCAGCATAAAATGACGTAGGAAGCGGGATAACGTACAAAACGGACAACGTAAAATCGGGGTTCCACTGTATTTCTAGAATTTTATTTTAGAAAACTCCTTTTTTGCCAAACCTGCAAACGAAAAATGCAGAAGGAACAGAATTAAGACAAATTTGTATTTCAATCCAGTCTGAATCCCCTAATTTGAATTATATGCCACTTTATTAAGCAAAGGTTTTTCCATTTCGTAAAGTGTTGCTCAGATGTGACAAAGCATCGCGGCTTTTGTATAAAACGCACGGTCTTTTAAAAGTGCAAAAATGAGCATATTTTGGAACCTTATTTTTTTAAAAATTTATTTCTTTTTTTTGGGTGTCTCATTTGAATGTTCGCTGAAGAATCCGCCAGTAAACATGGTTGCTTGTAAGAAGTCGATCAATGAATGACTCCTTTAAATTTCATCACGGATTTACTCCCACATAACTTTTTTTTCTCACATTTTAGAATAAATTTGTTAAGGTTGTGCTGGGAAAGCTCGTGTACTAGTTCTGGTGTAGTTTCTAGCTTTAAGTTTGAGCACTGAAATGGTTCGCGAAAATCGAATTTTCATTGATTTTTTATTGCCTTGGAAAAGTCTGCAATTATGGTTCAAATTCGTGTTGAACACCAGCTTATGCCTGTATTTCCAGCATTTGCTGTGAAATTTCGGTCAATTTTTTTAAAAAAACCCTCTACTTTTAGAAAAAGTATTTTGGTAATTGTTCATATGTAGCGATATTGAAAATGCAAGGGATAAACCTTGAAATCCTTTAAATATGCTTGAATTGTTTCCAGCGAATTTGCTGAACACCCTCATTTGGTTTACAGGGACAATGTTGGTTGCAATACTTTATTAAGTTAAGCATGTTTCAAATTCGTTAAATTGATGATAACATGGTCAACTTTTCGTTTTTAGTACACATCTCGTATTTTGAAATCTTTAATGTTAGTGACATACTTTGAGCATTTCTCAAAACAAAAAATGAAAGGAAGAACCTAAGTTTCTGTAAAACCTTGTGGTTCTAAACTTGCATTCAATGTACGTATTTGTACATATATGAGCCGTACTTCTTTTGTCAAATTAACTTTCTTCAGTTCTTTAATGCCAGTGTTTTACTTGGCATGATAGCCAAAAAAAACTCAGTTTTGTTAAAAATGACTTGAATTTCAAATGATTTTAAATTGGGTGTTCAGTAATCAAAATTTCTATTTTCACAAATCTTTCAAACTTTTTTAAATGATACAATTGTTATACCGACATATGATGACCACTTTTTAGGATGATGAAGTCTCATCGTTCAGAAAATCTGTGGAAAAAAGTCGAAACTACATTTTAAAAGTTACATATTCGCATCGACTAAGTTCTACAGTTTTATAGTTACAACCTTCCAAAATGCGCAAATTAATGTTCTCCCGTATGTTTCCGTAATTGTTATCGTTCTCGTAAGCAAGCTTCAGATAGGCCCATGCTCATAATATTTATTTATCCACATTGGTTTTAAGCTTGCAGGATTTGTTTTGTGTTGCTTTAGCGGCCCCTTTAAAACATCATGGTTCTCCCATATTTCACGAGCCTTCCCAGCGCGACTTTTTTTGTGTGCTCACTGTGTTTGCTGCATTTCCTTTTTTCTCTCGCCATAGAAACGCAGCGGCCACCGAGCAAACGGCGGAAGCGAAAGTCCTCCACCAGCGGTGCGGCGGGAGGAAATGCTGGCAACGCCACCAGCAACGGGCCCGGGCCCAAGAAAAAGATGTCGCCGGGACCACAGAACTTCTCCCTGGCCTCTCAGGTAAACGAAGTGAGTTTGCGTTTCTCGGGAGGCGGTCGGATAACTGGGCCGGCTCCGGTCCGTTATTTGATCTGCTCCTCCCCTTTGCTGGTTTTGGGCTAGGGAAGGGGGGACTCTCACCCTCTGTTTTTGGGAAATTTCTGCCCTTGGTTGACCTGCCTTGTTCTTTCTGTCCCCAGAAATGAAGAGTTTCCGGGGACAGGCGGATGGGCGGCCAACCCAGGGCAAGTACTATCTCTCTCTCTTTCTCTTTCGCTCTTTATTTCTTCTCTTATGCCTTAAATTTTACGTTTTTGTGCTTTGCCTGATTTTGAGTCCGTCCGTTTTTCGCATGCCCTCCTCGGAGTAGTATAGCGAAGCATGTAAGCTGGTGTACAGGCAGGTAAGCTTGTTCTTACGAGGATGTTGCCAAGGGTTCATGGCCTTTGGGGCGCCTTTTTTCTATGTGGATTTTGTAGAGAATGTTCTCTCCAATATTTTCATTACAGTTAGGCTAGGTGTGCACTGGCGATTTTTTTCGTGGGTGGTTAAACTATTTAATAAAAATCGAATGTCGTTTTGTTTAGGCGCGCACTGGCGATTAATTAGTTGCTTCTAAATCGCCAGAGCACACAGATATGTGTTGATTTCACTTTTGGTTGTAATTCATTTTCTTTGTTGAAGTTGATTATAATCTAAGAGTTTTAAATAAATAAATAAATAAATATGCTGGCACATAACACTTGCAACTATTTAATCGCCTGAAGAATGGCGCGTGCTTTAATTTTTTAGTTGTCTCGATTAAAAAATCGTCGGTGCGCGAGGTTCAATTGAGACAAACTAATGAAGTTTCATTTCGGTGATTAAAAAGTTGCTAGTGCTCGGCTAGCCTTATTTAGAACACATCGTTCGCCAGGGAACTAACATTTTGCAAACTTTAGATTTGCAGTACATGTATTTGAAACATCCAGTTTAGACTCGTACAAAGGTATTTTTTTCACAAATTTTTAAAAACATCTTTTCACTTACGGATGATGATATGAGAAATTTCGCTTCTATAATTATGGAAAGTGTTTTTTAAAAAATTCAGTTGTGTTTAATGAATTAAAGCGACTCATAAGCTGTTGGGGGTTGTTAGTTAACACCCTGAATTAACCCTGAAACGAATTGATCCCTGACTAATTACCACAAAAACTAATCTAGGTTTACGCATGTAAGTTAAATGTTGAGAAAAAATTTTCACAAATGAAAATAATAGTCCTTTATTTTTAGTTAGGGGAACTGTTGACGACTGACTGGTAACATACACAACTTGGGGCAAGTTTGTACGACAGATTTTAAGAATCTGGAGAAGCCATGGGGAATTAACATTTCCCAGGAGCCACATTTATTTTTGTTTTTTGCGTGAAAATCATAATGTATAAATTAATTACTAATGACCTAGTTTCTCTTGAAAGGGCCTCATAAATTAAGTAATTGGAAACTTGATGTATTCTGAGGCAAATGCATTTTACTTGTAGGAAAATACATACCAATGATTATTTTCATTTTTATTTCAAATAATTAAAATATGCACCTCCTTTACAGACAGATAATCTAAAATGAACCAACTCTAAAAAGCATTCAACCTTTCGTTTATTTGATCAGACAAGGCTAAGCTGGTGAAGAAGTTTTCTTTTCTTTGCATGAAGGCTACTTACCAATACTCGGCGAAAATTGCCAAAACTCGGTGCTTTCGCCCACCGACATTCCCAGTGTTTTTCATTTTGAAATTATTTCCTGCAACGTTGCAATCAATGGCGTTCTCATGACATTTTTTTCTTTCTGCACAGGACGTGATGGTAGTTGGAGAGCCCTCGCTGATGGGGGGTGAGTTTGGCGACGAAGACGAGCGCCTCATCACGCGGTTAGAGAATACACAGTACGACGCCACCAACGGGATGGACGAGCACGAGGACTTTTCTAACTCTCCAATGACGTCCACAGCCAGCCCTTGGCCTGGGAGCCAGGACCGGACCGGGTCGGGGCCGCCTGGAAGCCAGGATTCCGACAAAAAGTCGCCCGCAATCAGCCAGTGATCCTGGACCGTTGGTAACGGTCGTGCGAAACTGGAACACAAAAAGATGACCGCTCGGAAAAAGCCAAGGCTAAGAGCCAACTTCAAAAGCCTTGACAGCAGCTGATTTTTGTCTGTAAAATCGTCGAATCAAGCGTAGAGGGTAATTCTAATCCTGCGATCTAGTGGAATTGCAGAAATTAGGCGACCTCTTAGAGTTCCAAAGGAACCGCGGGCAACTGCAGTTGGAGTCGGATAACCTATGTTATTCCTAAATTCAGTTTAGATTTGCATTTTAATCGATTTGCATCGACTGCGTGCAAACTTATATTGATTTAGAAGAGTATCGCTCCTTTGCGATAATAACGGCACAATTAAATTTAGATTTTAAGATTATTGCAAAAAAATGTAAAAATTATCGTGAAAATCATGGCAAATACAATTACAGTGGTTCTCAATTTGTTTGGAATTTGGGGGTAACCCCTAGGGCTTAAGATTTTAATACATTTAAAAATAATAAAAAATTCAAAGCGTAGCTAACATCTTTTTTATGAAATTATCTATCCCAGGGACAGTTTTAAATATACTGCACTATTGTAGTATGGTATAAAATTAAGTCATTTGAAAAAATTGTCTATTTCTCTTAGTGCCACTACCATTGCAAAGAAGTGATAAATGTAAAAGAATTTTCCCATATCTTAACAGAAGCTTTGAGATTATGTTGGAACAGTTCTTCTAAAATTATACCAGGACCGATTTTGGTAGGACAGTAATTGTCACTAAGGATTATCTAATAAGCAAATGATGACAGAGTTGTATCATTACGGTAACTTAAATTTAAGGAAAGACAAATATCTAATAAATAGTCGCGTTCGGGGTATTCAGCAGCTCACTGGTATCAAGGAAATTTAGGAAAGTGGAATACTGAGTGTTGCTCTGCGAAAGAAAATCTTTAAGAAGCTGAGAACCAAAATGTGACTATTTATTTACAGGCATAATGCAAAAAATAGCTGTGTCCTGGTTCAGCGTCCCCTGGTGGCAAATAGGATTTTATCATGGCAATTCTAATATGGGCAGTTTGAAGCTAAGTGTTTTGGGTTTGCTCGGCTCCAGAAGAGTGTTGGAGAATCGGTTGGGGTTTAAGGGGAATGAGACAAACTGACAAAATAGCCCCTTTTTTGAAGACTTGCTTTCGTGATGGTGGTTTTTAAAGTAGAGGACATAGAACATGTGATCAAGGTCTGTTCAAAGATAGGTGAAACCCTAGAAATGTGTCAAAACATACCACTGGACACCTTGCTAGGGCTAGCTGGCCATGAACATACTTCCCTATACAATATAAAGATCAAACAATGTCCCGTGACATGGTAGCAACGCCACCAGTAACCACCCACCTAATCCTGTGCGGTAATTCTCACACATGGTGGAATGTAACTGGACATTGGTTCGTTCTCGAACCCTTCGTTAGAAAGGAGTAAAATTGAATCTTGAAACTGGGAAAATTGGAAATTGCAATTGCAGGGAAGGATAAATGTGTGGACTAGTATGTGGAAATTCTTCTTTTTTGGAGGGTCTGTCTCAAAGGCTGTGTTACAAATTCAGTTCAGTTTAGGCGATTGCCAGACTAGGAATTGATGGTTTTAAAAAGGGACCAAGGGTTGCAATCTGGTCTCGTAATCAACAAAGATTCCAGATATTGGAAAGAACATGTCTAGCTAGGAAGTGAAGCCGGGACAAGAAAATGTTAGCAGATTATAGAAGGAAGGAAATCTTTTGATAACGCTGGAGGCAATTTAACTCGGTACCCTACAGTCAGCAAATAAATGCCGTATTATAGGGGGTTCATACTTAGACTGGACACTAAATCTGGACATTTGCCAGGAAGGCTATTCCATCGTCTAATCGCATGCAAAAGGAAGGACCAATACTAATCAATGACTTCTGTGGAAGGATGGTAGTTTTCTGGTCTAAATTTTACTTGTAAATTCTGAAATTTTATTTCTATTTCTTTCAAGAAATATGCCCAATATAGACTATGATAATAGACTTCGTAAAAAATAAATAAACTCGAATTAAATGTGTCACAGGGTGTGCTGAACCAAGATCAGGCTAATTAATTTTTATTTTTTGCAAGCAGAAATGTATGCTTGCTTATCCTTGGTAAAACCCTTGGAAAATCCGGTAATTTTCTAAAGTAGTTGCAGGTTATTCTCAGTATTCTCAAGAAGTTACTTTTACTGATAATTTGCAACATTTTCAGAAAAAGATTTATTTATTTAGTATATATAACATCTAAGACCGTGTAAAATGCATGAAATCGTCAGAATGTTGCTGTGGAAATGTTGACAAAAGTTAGCATGGCGAAGATTTCAAACAATGTTACAAGATTTTTTCTTATTTATATCGAAGTTTTGACTTGTTTTGGATATGACAAGTTCGCTTCCTCCGGAAATGAAAGACTTTCAATGTGGAATGGTTGTCATTCAAGAAAATTTGTAGACGAAAATATTGTTCTAGCCAGGTTTCAACTCCTGTTGACTGTGGCTTTTATCTGGAGCTAGCATTGGATTGGAGGCGATTTGACAACCTGAATACCGGCGAGGGTTGCTGCCGTCACCCTGTTTTGCTAATGCGCCTCGGATGATGCCGCATTTTGGAACACTTCCATTTCGGTCGACGGACGTCAAGGAGGATGTGCGGTCCTTATGTGCCGCTGAACTGTATCCTTATGACGAGCACCATGGAATTGCTTTTTCAACCAAATGTATTATTATCCAAAGAAATTTTATAACTGCCTGAACGTTTGTTATCCCAGCTCGCACCAGGGCTGCATGATCCATCACGTTCCAATTTGTGATGGACCCATCACGTGCGGTCTTCGATGGCTTTTAAACGGATAGTTTCGGCGCTCGGGCATTCTCGGTTTGGTGGTTGTATAATAAACGGAGCATTAAGGAGGTAACTTTGTATCGTCTTACTACGGTCGATTTCTTGGATAAAAAGAATTCACTCGGCAGTAGTAGAACCAAAAAGAATTAGTTGATATAAAATAACTGCTAAAAACATTCCTCTGTCTCGATTATTTGTTAAATTTGTCAACTTTATGAGTTTTATTTTATAAGGCATGTTGTGTGGCTCGAAGATGTTATGCAGCTCTTGGATGATGTATCCTGCTGACAGCCTGTCATAAATTACAAAAGTTATTTGTTCAAACTTTTATTTACTTGAAATACACTTATCTACAATATCAGTATTTTCCACAGTCAATGCATTTGCAAAATTCATTGTTTTCTACAAAATAAAATGCTTGCAAATATGGTATACAGGGTGGGCCAGACCTCCTCACCACCCCACTTTTTTTTTTTTTTTTAAATCTTATCGTTATGAAAATTATGTTAACGGAGTTAAATAGGAAATCATGTGTTCTCTATGCACCCGATGTCGTTATATTTTGACCACGACCATTTGTTCATGGAAATCCAAATAATGGCCTGTTTGTATAAAATCATCTGTTTTCGTCTTCATTGGCAATTATTTAAACTTGTTACAATATTTTTAAGAACTGAGGGAAACTCAAAATGGTAGCACAGTACTGCACTACAGTGAAGCGACCTATACCATTACATGTATTGTGTGATTGAGGAATTCAATCATTAACTTTTATGCACAGATTTATGCTAATATTGCTATTAAATTGTACAATATCACTTGGATGATTATGAATAATATGTCATCTCTGGAATTCATATCAGTAAAACACGTAATCACACAATAAATGCAATTTTAGGTCGGTTCACTGCAGTGCAGCACTGCTTCAGCATAACTACCATTTGATGTTTCCCTCAGTTCTTAAAAACATTGTAAAAAGTTCAAATAATTACCAATGAAGACGAAAACAGTTGATTTCATACAAACAGCCCATTCTCTTTTCCTAATTTGATATTTTGTCCCAAGTGAGTACGTATTTGTACATCCATCAGTGAATAGAGCACACATGACTTCATATCAACCCCATTGACAGTATTTGCATAACTATAAGATTTAAGAAAAAGAGTGGGTTTGCTGTGTACAATTGAATACATATTAAAAAATTAATACATAATACTAAAGTTTATAAAATTGAAGAATTTTACGTGTAGGGTTGGCAAATTAAATGGCTTAAATTTTGAAATTTTGGTTGTTTTCTATTTCTAGTTCATGACAAAAGGTTGAAATCAACATCGGACTGGCCAGTGTTAAACATTTAGTTAAACATTAGACAGTTATAATGACTTGTTAGTGGCTACATTTTATTTATTTCTTGTATAAATTAAATATTAACCTCATGCATAGTTGTGATTGTGCCGCCATTTTGTTAATTGTGGTAACCAATATTTTTAAGACCCGGCCTGTCCAGCACCGACTCAATATATGTATAATTTTTTAGAAAGAAACAGTCACACAGAATTTAAAATAAAAAAGGTTTTTTCACCCAAAAGTTTAAAATTAATTTTTTATGCCACCTTTTAATTTTAATATTTCATAATTTAAAAAACATCATATTGTAATTAAGTGAAAATCATAAGCTTTTTACAAATAAAACATAATTAATAATAGTTTATCAGTTTAATCAAAAATAGCGATTATTATGTGATAAAATTGAGATATAATATTATATAAAAATAATGTAGAGCTCTAAATATTTAAATGATTAATATTTAATATAAAATAAAATATTTTTCAGAATAAAATGCTTCATTTTTGGAACAGCATTGATTTTGGAGATGCCAGTTCTCACTAGATGGCGCGATGGTTAGTTTATATCAACGGTGA
The DNA here is from genome assembly GCA_034698625.1 of Julus scanicus. NCBI lineage: Eukaryota > Metazoa > Arthropoda > Diplopoda > Julida > Julidae > Julus > Julus scanicus. The sequence continues at coordinate 8,662 of JAQGBW010002624.1, forward strand.
TTAAATGGATGAACGATGGCAAATATTCAGGTAAAATATTTGGAATTGGACACTTCAAATTTTACTTTCTGCGAAAATTTAATGTCATTTGATATCCCGAACGGTTCTGTTCAGTCCTGGATTTTTTTTATTGCTGTTTTCATCTGCATTGCTAAAGTTGTGAAGATTGGGAAATTCCTCGTTAGGCCTATATCTAATCTTTGATCTTTCTTTTGGAATGGGTGTTCCAAAAACCTTGTAAAACCCTACAGAAAATAGAAAAACTTCCGTTTAATTATATCGCTTTGCCAAAAAATTACTGTGTTCTTATAATATTTGGAATTTACTCCGAAAGTTTCGCCTTGTTTTCTTGATAACACCATGAAAATGACTGTACAGGTACTGCTTGTCACAATTTAAGAATGTCGTTGAAATTAATCCATACGTCTTGATTTCATATTTATATTTGTAACCATGCAGTGTCCTCTAGTTAAATGCTTGTTCTAAATTGAGCAAAGTTGTACATGTGTACTCTTTAAATCTAAATTGAATGCAATTTAGGGTGTGTCTGGACTTTTAACTTTCCATATGACTGGTAGGATGGCAAAGTTTAAACTTGCATTTTAAATTGATATTGCAAATGAATAGGCATCTTTATATATTATCAATTCTACATGCTGAATGATCTGTACTAGCCGGCTGAAGAATCCATTGAAGAATTAAACTAATTTTCCATTTCTTATCTAGAATCATGCTATGGATGATTTGACCCGCTTGCCAGCAAGTGGATGTCTGAAGGTATTTATCCAACGAGATTATTCGGAAGGCACCAATGTCAAGTTTGTGACAAAATGCCCGCAGGAGTTGGAGGACAGAGTACGTTACGAATATCACCTTTGAGTATGTCATAGTTACAGTCATACTGCTATAAATGCTTGGGAATTTTTGCAGGTTGACAAAGCAGTGTTCGAAGAGACAATTTCCAAGCTAAACAGTTATTACGTCGAAGCTGAGAAAGCATCTTCGAGTGCCTATTGTGAAAGTTGCTTAGCTTGCATAACTGCATACATTGCATATGTCTGCATGGAAACCCATTATGAAAAGGTAGGTTCAGACATTTCAAACAATATTATTGTATAATAAACATTGACAGATTTTTGGTACTTTGTTACAGTGTTTAAAGAGGATAAAAGGATTCATTGACCAGCAAAACAAAGATGTGTACATTCCTAAAGGACTGCTCATTACAGATCCGATAGAAAGAGGATTAAGAGTTGTATCCTTGTTATTTAATTTGTAAAATTTATGTAGATTCGCAATACCTAACCAATTCTAGGATGGTTTTATCTTAAAATCAGTGGTGGCTCGTAAAAAAATTAGTGGGGGTGCTGCGGAGTAATGCTGTGAAGCACGCCAGTCATCCCTGCGGGAGCAAAGGTGCTCTCTCTCCCTCGCAGCCTGGCGCGCAACTTCTAATGTGCTCAAGCGCACAATAGTCAAACACCGTGCCGCTGGAGCTGTGAAACACACAGCTCCTTTTTTTTATTAACTGGGGGACCCCTTAAGGTCCTTCACCACCCGTGTATTGCAATGGGTCAAACTTACACTTCTCCCAGTTTTCAAGCAAAAAAAGTTATAATAAAACTAAAAAGGTATATGAATTCTTTACGACGTGTACTAGGTCTTGTTATATTTATTTTTTGATTTAAATTGTTAATTTTTATTAAAATAACAAATTTAAGTTTAAATTTGAATTTGGCGCTTAAAAATCACGAGCGCCACCTGTTGGATAATGGAGCGAACTACGAAAATTATTCGACCTTTTTGGTATTTTAATAAAAATTAACAATTTAAATCAAAAAATAAATATAACAAGACCTAGTACACGTCATAAAGAATTCGTATACCTTTTTAGTTTTATTTTAACTTTTTGTGCGTGAAAACTGGGAGAAGATTAAGGGATAGATTAAAAATAAATTAAATAAGAAAGAATGAAAGAAAAAAGGCCTGATTATATTAAATGTTATCGATGATATCAAGTGATAGGGGGTGCTGTAGTTCCACAGTGCCTATACACTAGCCACCACTGCTTAAAATTCTAATGTGGCACTTCATTAATGATTTCTTAACAATTGGTCAGATCGAGATTGCCGTCCTGAATGAACCATCACCAAACAGGACATAATGAGCTATTGGGAAGATGCTTTTTAACGAGATTTACCAGTGAGTGAAACAGAAGTGTGAGTTAGTTGGAGTGTTTTATAACATCTAGATTTGTGCAAATATTTACTTATGACATGGCATTATCCTTGTGGGTTGTATTTATTGTGGTAGACAAATATGCGTGAAATGTGATTGTTACTAAATAAATTTGTTTACAGGTAATTTTTTTCTTGAATCGTTATCTGCAAATGCATATGGCTATGGGCATTGAACTTTAAATTGGCATGATTTTACAAAAACGTAAAAATCGTCCCGAACTGCTACAAAATATCTGGATTGTTTATGTTGAAGAACATTTTTTTATGACCATTCCTAAGGTGTAGGCTGCTCAAAGCCAAGCCACCTATCCATTTCTTCTTTTAAAAACAGTTTCAACTGCGGCTGGATTTTCGGAACGTCTCCCGATTCCACATCAATTAGAATTGTTCTTGGAATGCATATTTCTCCTGCTTTAATGCCAGTAAAAACGTGCTGCCTCGCTGCATTTAGACGTATTGACAACTGTTTCAGATTTTGGTTGGACGATTTATCTTAAGGGGTAAAAAATCTATCTTGGATCATGGATACCAACGGTGAGTTGGAAAATAAGATCATGACTAGCTTACCAGCAGTTTTCATTGTTTCGGATAGTAATTTTCTCAAGGCCTGGTCGGCTTGGTGCAAAACGCTTGTAGAACATAGTTCTCTTGATAATGACTGAAAATAGATTGATATTTTAACACATTTACTTGATTAAGAAATGAATTTGGTTATTTAGCACAGCGTGGATGATCAATTATCTAATAATTTCGTCTGAAAGATTAAATTCATCTTTTCATCTTTCAATTTTGTCTGAAAGATGAAATTCATCCATCCTTTACTAATTCCTCCCTAGTCCCTACTAAAACAAGCATGGTTTTAATGAACATTGTTACCTTTTCACCTTCATGATCTTCTAATGGATGAACTGGATTATCAAAAGCATCTCGTAGTAAGTTTTCAAGGCTACACCTTCGATTAATATAATTTTTTTAAACCAAAAGATGTTTTCAGGAAAAACTTAGCCAGAATGAATTTTTCATTTACCAGCAAGATTCAAATTGATCCATATCATCAGCTATCACAAAAGAACGTTTCTCCCAGGAATTTCTCTGAGGTTGTGGTACCTCAATTTTTTCTGACATTGCATTTATCACCCGTTCCGGTACCCTAACATTCCGAGATGCATTTCGAGTAACTGCCATCGATGGATCACACTTCACGTATATCTGACAGAATCCGATGTTATCTGGAATGTAGAAAGGTAATGGAAATGAATTCACCAAAAATTAAGAAAAAAAATGCTTGAATTACAGGATAATTTTTTATTTTGGTACATTTGTAATTTGGTCGTGTAGATGGTAGTGTACCAAAATCTGATTACTGAACTTTAAAAATTAATATAGGTATATCACTTTACTTTAGAAGCTATACTCACATTTCCTAGCCAATTGAAAATATTCGAATCTCATACTTTTCAGGTGCATGTTGTCATCAATAAGAAATATAACGTTCTGCTTTTGAGGCACACTAGCATTTTGAAGCTTTTCAAAGAAATATTTAAACTGTTTCGTTTCCTGACGGTCTAAATTCAGCCCTGGAATACCTCTGACTTCTGCGATCAGCTGCTCGACAGTTTGATGTATAGATTTGCGGCTCTGTTTCCACTCAGACGATTCCTGAGAACATGGAAATTATTGAAATTTACGTATAGAGGAACTTCTGCCTAAGGCACACATCAAAATTAAAGCAAACTACCTTAAATTTGGGTGAATTCTCGGAAAATTTGCTGTGATCGACAACTGACATCCACTCATCGTAGCAGACGACAAGGCACAATATTTCCCCCTTTTCGCTTAATAAATGACCATTTAAAACCTTATCTTCAATCAAGGAAGATAAGTACGTTTTTCCGCTTCCAGGAAGGCCACATAATATAACTAAAACAACATTATTATTCATGAAAAACTATTAAAAATTGAGTGATTCAACCTGTATCGACATGTCTCAAAGTTTCCTCCGCCATTTTTTGGGATGCAGTGGTACCAAATAACAAATCGCTTATTCATTCCTAACTTAATTGATATATTGCTAATTTATCAATAATACAAAGAAACGTGCCAATTCTTCAGTTATTTTCATGCAATTTCATGAATGGTTCCTCTAAAAATTGACTCATCATACAAAACATTAGCCTATTCAATCCCGATTGCACGTACTGTATAGTCTGGTTAGGGATTTAAAACGAAATACTGCAAGTCCCTGACTGGTAGCACTGAATACACGCCGTTTTGTGGCGTTGTTTGTGCGTATTTTCTGTTAACTACTTTGAATATTTTAATAATTCTAACGATCTACAAATTAGCGAATGTCGCGAAACACGCCAAGTTACCAGAAGTCGACCAAGCATTGAAATATTCAAGGAAATCTCCAAGATTTTAGAAGAAACTTAATTTTTAAGGCTTAATCATGGCGGATGCCGCTGCCCGTTCTTTGCAGTACGAATACAAAGCGGTAAGAAACTTCGTCATTCGTTTAATCTAATTCTGATAAATAAGGGATCTGTAAGTTTTTATTCGACGTGGAAAACGTTTTATAAGTGTTTAGGTTATCTTGAGGTAGAATGCCCTTCTCTATTCTCGTTTTCGATTCTTCAATCATGCATGGACCATGCTTGAACGTCATGGAAACGTATTTACCGCCATAGATGAACCTAAGCCGGTGTTATTTTGTAGTTTTTAAAACGATTTAATAATATCAGTAAATAGGCTTTATACAAAATTCAGTGCAAGTCTATATCATTGATTCCTATTGTGGTTTTGGCGTGTATTTACAATACAATTTCTCAAAGTGTTGCATTTTCATTCAACTCCTACAAAACTTTATGTTAGTAGTAGCGAATTTTTCGTTAATTTTTCCTATATGCAACAGGCTGTTGTGATCTTAACAACTTGTGACCTAATATCTATGTTTTGCCTGTAGAAACAAACTTTTCTTCCAGTTTTAGTATTCCCGCATCAAGCTATAGCTGGTCTAAACATTTTCATTTCATTTTGTTTTACAAATTCATGCTTTCAGAATTCCAATCTCGTCTTACAAGCCGATACTCGCTTGATCGAAAGGCGAAGTCGAGATGAAGCCACTGGTGAAGTTGTTTCCCTCGTTGGGAAGTTGGAGGGATCCAGGATGGGGGACAGATACCAACGCACAAAGCCAAAGTTTTCAGAAGAGCGAAAAATCAAGTAAGTTGGAAATTACTTTAGTGTTGTACTCTCCAGTCGGGTAAATAACAGAAAGATGAAAATTTACAATCAGAAAAATATTCTTTCATGTACAGTTCTAATAAAAAATGTGTATAGTCTTTTAAAGTTTTTCTTTCTGTTTGTCACTATTCAGGCGCCAAAAAAGAGATGAAGCTCGATATGATTTTACCAAGATGAAGGGAGCAACGTTGTTGTCAGAAGGTATTGATGACATGATGGGGATCATGTACAGGCCCAAAACCCAGGAGACCCGTCAAACGTATGAAGTTTTGTTGACCTTCATACAAGAAGCACTGGGCGATCAGGTATTATTGATCATTTTTTTCTGAAACGTTGCTGCAAATAGATGTAAAGTTTTGTTTATGTTTAGAAACTTTATAAAGATTTCTAAAATATGACCTCATTATGATCTAGCCTCGTGATGTACTGTGCGGAGCAGCCGATGAAGTGCTTGCGGTCCTGAAAACAGATAAATTAAAAGACAAAGAGAAGAAACGAGACACTGAAACTTTGCTCGGTGGTTTGGCAGATGAACGGTTTGCTCTCCTGGTCAACTTGGGGAAAAAGATTACAGATTATGGCATGGATGAGAAAACAACTTTAGCAGGTGTGTCATAATCGTAAAAAAATTCGAATAATAGAGTTGCTGATACAGTGAAACCTCTACACTTTGGAACGTGTCCTTTTGTACTCATTTTCAATTAATCAATTGTTTTCAGATGAAAATATTGACGAAACATATGGTGTTAACGTTCAATTTGAAGAATCTGATGATGAGGTAAGATTTTGGCTTCAGGTTGCATGTTGAAATCATACAGCATCTTGTGACGAACAAATGTTTACACTTTTCAGGATGATGAGGACGTTTATGGCGAAGTGCGAGACGAGGATTCTAACGACGAAAACGAAGGAGAGGAAGCTCGTTTCGAAACCACTTTGCAGGCAACAAATGTAATTAACGGTTGCTTTTTGCTTAGAATTATCTTCCCTTGACAAATGTGTTGTGTTAAATTGTTTTAACGTTTTACAGCTAACTGCTGGTCAAGAGGGCAGCGGAAGAGGAGACCGAGGTCTGGATCCACGTGATATTGATGCATATTGGCTGCAGCGTAAGCTTAGTCGATTTTATGATGACCCAATGGCTGCGCAAGCCAAGGCTGGAGAGGTCTTGGACATTCTTAAAGTAAGTAAATTACCTTTTTTCCATTTGAAAACAACATTTTATCTGAAAAATCTAAATATATCGTGTTTCATTTTCTACAGACTGCTGTTGATGATAGAGATTGCGAGAACCATCTGGTTACGTTACTTGGTTTTGCCCAGTTTGAATTCATCAAGATATTGAGGCAGCACCGCTTGATGAGTAAGATTTTTTTCTGCTCCTTTTAAACGTTTAACTTTTAAAAGGGAATTCATAATAACATTACTTTGTTTTATCCGCCATAGTTTTGTATTGCACAATGCTAGCCTCCTCCCAGAGTGAAGCTGATCGCAACAAGATCATTGAGAAAATGCAGTCGGACGTGCAGCTGGCTAAAATCTATAGAGTACTGGAAAATACTGAAAGTGACGATATCGTGCAGGTCAGCAACCTTTTCTTATCAAACTTAAACACGTTATTTTGTCTTAAGTCTAGGTCAGTACAGGTCTTGTGCCTGGTTACCCTGGTGAAAAAAGCAATAGAAACCAATAGAGATTGAGCAATTGGTTTCTATTGTAGTTTGGCTACTTTATTGATTTTAATTGTTTTCTATGGTTCCTGTATTGACTTCTATTGGCTTTTATTACTTCTATAGTTTAGCTGTATTGACTGAAGAATAGGAAACCACAGAAAACAATTTAAACCAATAGAAATCAATGGGCCAAATAACAGTAGAAATCTCTATTGTTTTTTTCACCAGGGTAGCTTTCCTCATTTTTTTATTGCAACCTGACATTATCGTAGCTGTAACCTCTTACGCTTACCGCAGTCCCGCCACTCATATTGGCGCGTTTGTACAAAAATAAGAGGGAAAGAAATTGAGTAATGCCAGATATTAATTCAGTTTTTTGAATGAAGTTTGGCATGAGCTCTTACAAGCCTTTTTGAGAACACTGGTTTCAGAATGTGTAAAAAATTGCGACATGAATTTAAGGCAAAAAAATAGGATTGTACTGCTGTAATGTTATAGATTTGATCTGATAATATTACAATTTTGAAAGGTGTCATAGTTTGTAATTTTATAAACTTATGGAATATCTCGTTCTGAGCAATACGATGATTGCGATAATTTGGAACTTTTAAAAAGTCTTTAACAAATAGCATTTTCATCCTTATTGTAGGAAGAGCGGGAGCGCCGTGCTCAGACAAGGCAAGCCAAGGCGGATGCCGACTCGGAACCCATGGATGTAGATCATGCTGTATCTGGTCAAGTTTCCGGCATGCGACAGATTGTGGATCTGGAGGATATGACTTTTGTCCAAGGAAACCACTTTATGGCCAACAAACGCTGTCAGCTGCCTGACGGCTCGTTCAGGAAGCAAAGGAGAGGTAAGATCCTAGTCATTGCATGTTCAGTTGAGGCATACCCTCTCAATGCTTACCGCAGGCATGCCACATTTGCCAGGCATGCGTGTACAGAAACGGGAGGAAAAGTAATTGAATCACTGTGTCTTTTGTAGCCAAACTAGATTTGCTGCAGTTCGCATGCTTCTCACATGACTAAACTTTCGGGTTTTCACCCACAGGTTACGAAGAGGTGCACGTTCCGGCACTGAAGCCCAAGCCATTCGAAACCAACGATTTCATCCCCATCGATCGTTTGCCAAAGTATGCCCAGCCAGCATTTGAAGGATTTAAAACACTCAATCGTATCCAGAGTCGCTTGAGCAACACGGCGATGGAAACTGACGAGAATATTCTGCTTTGTGCCCCAACCGTATGTCTGTTTTATTATGGTAGCTTAAGATCCATCGTTAGAATTGAATTAAGATTCTTTTTGTTGTGCATTCTTTCGAATTTTGTCTTTGAAAAAAATACATGGCAGGTATAGGACTTGGATTTGGCTTGTGCACCGCCTTAAGCCTAGCTCAATACAGGTCTTGTGCATGGTTAGCGTTCTTAATTTTCCTAATGCAACCTGATGCTGTCGTAGCTGTAACCTCTTACGCTTACCGCAGCCCCGCCACACATATTGGCGCGTTTGTAAAAAAATAAGAGGGAAAGCAATTGAGTAATGCCAGATATTTATTCTGTTTCTTGAATAAAGTTTGGCATGAGCTCATACAAGCTTTTTTGAGAACACTGGTTGGTTTCAGAATGTCTAGGAAATTGAGACATTGCAAAAAAATTGGATTGCACTGCTGTAATGTTATAGATTTGATCTGATAATGTTACAATTTTGAAAAGTGTCTTAAGCCCCGTTCTCACGATGCCACTAATGTCAGGACACTGGCTTCGTGAAATATCAGGACATTTGCTACCCTGGCATTTACCCGTTCTAACGATGCCACTGAAATGTCGCATTTTGGGACACAGAAAAGCAACATGGCATACCTTTTCGTCTGCTCCAGAACCGTTTTTCGTTGATTTTTAATTTTTTAAATATTTTGTTGTATTTACTGATAACCAGAATTTTCTATCGCAAATATCTTATGCTGTATAATCCACAGACAAGCAAAAATGTAGCTTCGGCATTTTGCCATTTTTGTAATCCGCCCGATGTTTGTCCCACAAACATGAAATATCGATAATATTGTTCCCGGAACTTAAAAATATCAAATGCGAGTCTAACACAATTCCCAAATAAATTTAAAATTGATTTCAATTAACAAATAACAAGTTTTAAAACGACACACGTGTATCGACTGCTCTTCAGCGACTAAATCCTGCGTCGATTCTGCAAAAATGGCCACTAGTGCCGTGCGTATCAAATATAAAAAAAAAATTGATGCGTGACATCGCCAAATGTGGCATCATGAGAATGGGGCTTTAGTTTTGCAATTTTATAAACTTATGGAATATCTCGTTCTAAGCAGTACAATGATTACGATAATCTGACCATAAAAACATTTTCAAGCATTTGATTGAGCTCAATTATATAAAGTTCCTAAAATATAAACAAATGTTTTTGTCCGATACTATTTACGAAACTATTTACAAGGCCTTAATCTTGCGATGGAAAAATGCTGCAAATTTCCAGTTAATTAAAATTTGGAATTTGTTTTCTTTGTAGCCAATTAATATCTTGAAAAACTAGTTTACTAATTATACAACTTTTTTGCATTTAGGGTGCTGGTAAAACTAACGTGGCCCTACTGTGCATCATGCGGGAAATTGGCAAACACATTAATGCCGATGGAACAATTGCTGCGGACGAATTCAAGATAATCTACATCGCTCCAATGAGGTCGCTGGTACAGGAAATGGTGGGAAATTTTGGCAAGGTATGGAAATTAAGTTTTTTTTACTGCCGTTGAGGCATACCCTCTCAATGCTTACCGCAGGCATGCCACATTGCCAGGCGTGTGTGTACAGAAACGGGAGGAAAAGTAATTGAATCAATGCGCCTTTTGTGGTCAAACTAGATTTGCTGCAGTGCACATGTTTCTCACATATCTAATCATGGGTCCAGACTATCCAAAAACACGGAGCAAAAGCTGAGTTTTCAAAATATTTTCAAAAACATGTTGTTTGGAAAATTGAAAGTCTGGATGCTACAAAAAAACATGTTTTGTGCTGTTTGCTTTGAAAAGCATGCGATCGAGGTTTTCCTTGGTCGCTCAAGTGTCGTTGATATCAAAGGGAAAAAAATGTTTTCAGCTTGCTGCACAATTGCAGACGAGTGCAATGTTATAGTCCACGATACCAAAGCGGACACCGATAATACAAAAGCCGGGCACGAAATACTAGATTACAGTTTTTAT
>JAQGBW010002625.1:0-19049 GCA_034698625.1 Julus scanicus
TCGACCCGGGAGCGAACCCAGCATTTAGGATCGAGAGGCAAGCACGTAACCCACTCGACCATCGGCGTCGGCAATTTCAGACGTATTTAAGTATTTTAAAAATAATATTTAAACACAATTGCTGAAATTGGAACTGCCGCACGAGCAACATGGAACGTTCCATTTTCCACATGGTATTGTCATTTTCGGTTGTTATCCCGGTATAATAACACTTAATTTACAAAATTAAAAAAAAACGATGAAAATTTAACTTTGGTTATTCGATAATTATATAGCAGACAGAGAAATCAAGTTCAGATGTATTTGAGCATTTTAAAAATAATACTTAAAACACGATTGCTGAAATGGAACTGCCTCACGCGCAAAAATACATGGAACGCCGCCATCTTTTTGCGTTCCATTTATATATGGCGCATCAAATTACATATTTGTCTACTTGAGAATAATAATAAATAAATAAATAAATAAACAGCGAGGTAAGTTGACATTGATTTGATAGCAATACGACATTGAGAAAAAGATAGCGCAAGTTCACGGTATAATGCGTGTTGCAACCGTGACTAGTTTGGTTCTCAGGAACGGTGACATCGCGCGATGGAATATTTGGTCTGATAGACAAACATTTAATGGTTGTTGAATTAATTTAGGAAAATTCCTAATTCTGTTAATATTAATACGCAACAGCTTCATTACGATCGATGTGATTTAATGAAACGAAGCATTCCTGAAAAAGGCGCATATGAAAAGCAGCCAAAACCTATAATAACATGACAACATATTTCCTGAAAAATTCACCCAAATATCCCCTTGATTTCTTTCAGTTTGTCAACTTGAAGTACCAAAATACTGTCAAAATCCTGAAGCAGAAGAGGAACCAATTACTCATAGCCCCTGCAAGGATAACACAAGTGTAAAACGGTATATACTTGAAATATGTGGTATTTGTAATATGATCGAGCGTTTAGTACATAACGTAAGAATGCTGTGAATTCGTACTAATTGAATCCCCTTATCAGTCGTTGTTGGGTGAAATTTCGCCGCATTTGTCGACCCAGTTGACGGCGGCGGCGACAGAAAATGGCAAACCGATAATCGTCGGCTGCACAACCGGTAAAAGCGAAAGTGTGTCACGGTCCAACACAACCAGAATAGAAACCACCGTTTAGCTCGCATGCCGGGTGCCTCCAACGACTCCATCGAGGCAACGGAAAAACATCTTACATATCCTTTCAATCACCAATCGCAATTAGACGACAGTTAAAAAAAATAACCTGCGACAGTGGTTTTGCGTTGATAGAAAGGTTGTATTAGGCGTGGTTCCCATAGATCTTATTGGTGTGATGATGTGTGGTTATGGAAAGGTTTCCTGTGGTCATAAAGCCATTCTGTGGTGGTTTTTTTTTGCTACAGAAATGTTTTCTGTGGTACTATGTGGTCACACAAAGGTTTTCAGTGATGATGTGAGGCTATGGAAAGGCTTTCTGTGGTGCTATGTGGCCATAAAGGCTTTATTGTAGTTGTATCTTTTAGGGGGAACCAAGTCGACAACATCCTTGAATGTTTTTTTATGCATTTGGTTAATTTGTAGTACCATGCACCATAGTTAAAGGTCCAGCTAAACAGTCTTTGAACTTGACCCCTGAGAAGCGAACGCAATCGTATTTGGGCAGTTACAATTTGGGAGAGGCACATACCAAAATGCACTCAGAAAATGTGACCTCCTAGCCTCGATTTGTTTAAAATAGGGTGGTGGCCTATTAAACAAATCGCACTAAACTGCAAAAATGATCCGATTAGAGTCGAACGAGTTAACGTACAACCACATTTCAAGGATAATCAAAAAAATACGTTTCAATACAGTTTATGAATATATAATCATTTTTACTATCTGATTTAGGTCCTTTTCGAGTTAAACAACAAGAAAATACAGAATAAAATCAGATCAAAATTGAAGAAACTCAAGTTTGGGTCAATCCATCATTCCCTCGCTCACGTCTGGTTTTCGGTAAACTTAGCCATATATATATATTACGTAAATATGTTTGATATTAACACGAATTAGAAATTACTATATTCACCTGTTTTGACAACAACCGTTTTAGTTTTTCCTCCAGAGATGAAAGTTTGACAACGCGAAACCTGCTTATGATATTCCAACTGACCGAAACGTTGACCGGTCCAAAGTTGCCCCCACTGTCATCCCAAAGTATCCACTCTCTGAAACACTTTCGTACTCTCCTTATCATTCGCAATATTCTTAATCAGAGCAAATGCTTAAGAAAAAGAAGCTCGTCCTAATTGAGGAAAATGTATTAAGTGCAAACTTCACTGCGGCGAACTTATTTGCTCGCTGGCCTAAAAATAAGCATTAGTTGGACAGGAATGGGGGCATGACAATCGCATGGAGGTCAGGAGGTCAAACGGCGTCATAGAACGCGGGGGATCGGATATGGGGAACACCTCATTTTAAATTAAAGGGATTATTCCTATCAAAACCTTACTCGGGAAGATCCAACGAATCCTGAAAGTCACCATGTGATGACCGGAAGAACAGACAACGGGAACTACTGTCTCATGTCCGCGGAATGGACAGAGCCCGAAAGACCGAGAGCTTCGTGTCCAGCACAAACTCGGACAAAGCAGAAGAAGAAGAAGAAAACACAGAACAGACCGTTTGAAGCCATCATCGGCTACAGTGACATCCAGACTGTGGATACTGTTAACTTACGGTTGCGGAAGAGCTCTGCCGGATACATGACGAGGAAGCCATGAACAAAATGCACCGCAGAAGGGGCTTCCGGACGAAATATCCTTCCAAGAGTGGATCCGAGAGACACCGAAAGTACAACGACTCAAATCTCGGCAGTCGTCGGTATCCCGAAGAGGAAGTACTCCTAAGGCTGCGCTCGAAAACTGAGATTACAGAAACGTTGTCACACCTGCATGCGAGCATCAGACGATGAATACTACGCAGAAAACAGACAGACAGACAGAACGTACCGTTTGGCCTAGATTCCTCGAGGTCACGGAGAAGTCCATCGGCAGACGGAGAGAGCGAGAGAGGGGGAGATGTCGATACTCACAAACGCACCCATGGATAACCAAGAGCGTTTCAAGAGGAAGTAGAAACACGCACAAGGACGCGGGGAAAGGGAAGAGAAGAAGTGGAAAAGGAAGAAGAGGAGGTGGTGGTGGATGGGAATATCATGAGGAGGAAGATGAGTTATAAAGGGAAGAGGAGACGAGGAAGAAAGGGGAGATGAGGAGGAGGAAATGGGAAGAGGAGGATGAGGAAATGGGAAGAGGAAGATGAGGAGATGGGAAGGGAAGGACGAGGAGATGGAAAGGGAAGAGGAGGATGGGGAGATGGAAGGGAGAGAAGAGGATGAGGAGATGGAAGGGGAAGAAGAGGATGAGCGGGTGGAAGGGGAAGAAGAGGATGAGAGGGGAAGAGGATGAGAGGGAAAGAGAAGAGGAGGAGGATGAGGAGACGAGGAAAAGTGAGGAATATGTGGAGAGGGAAAGGGAAGAAAGTGGGTGGAGAGGGAAGGAAAGGAGGTGGAATGGAAAGATGAAGAGGAGGAGGTGGAAGGAGAGGGGAGAGGAGGAGGTGGAAGGAGAGGGGAGAGGAAGAGGAGGAAGGAGAGGGAATAGGAGGAGGTGGAAGGAGAAGGAACAGGAGGATGTGGAAGGAGAAGGAGCAAGAGGAGGTGGAAGGAGAGGGAAGTGGAAGAGGTGGAAGGAGAGGTGAACACGAGGAGGAGATGGAAAAGGAAGAGGAGGAAGGAAAGGGAAGAGGACGAGGTTGAAGGAGAGGAAGTGGAAGGAGAAGAAAGAGGTTGAAGGAGAGGAGGGAATGGAAAAGGAAGAGGTGGAAGGAGAGGACGAGGAAGAGAAAAGGCGAGGGTGTAAAAAGGGGAGATGAGGAAGAGGAGAGTGGAAAGGGAAGGAGATGTGTGTTAGGGGCTCATTGTATTATTCTAGTGGGGCATTAAGGACATTAAAGGGACCCCTCGTCGCATCGCAGGAAATGTGCGCTCGCGAGTTTCGTTTGTCCGCTCGCCGACGTAACGCAATTTGCAGACGCGCGCACGTTTTTCAATCAATATTATTAAAGCATGCGTCAGAACGAGACCTAGCTGCGTCTGGATCCGAGGCAACCCCCGGAACGCAAACGGGGGATGTTCGACAAGATGTCACGCATCCATAGGACATGCGGGCGAACACCGGAAGAGGGTCACGAGGATATGCCACGCTTACGTCAACTCAACGGAATAATACGGTTATACTGAATGTTAGCGGAGATTCTTTAACATTATATCTAACTAGGCTGTGGTTAGGACCTTAATAGAAGCCCATATATGGCAGTGAAATAGGGTCATAGGTCTTCAAAAGTCCCACTTCCTGTTATGTCTACATTTATATTAAATTAAAGGGAATATCCCAGAAACTGTTATTCAGAGAATATAATGCGAAATCAATATTTTCACATTGAATCTCCATGACTATTTCATGTTTTCCAGATCAGGATATCCTAGAAGACATCTTAAGTAGTTAATTTTTAAATTTGAATTCAAATTTGGCGCTCTTGTTTGAATATGCTATTCCGTTGCCTGCACGTGGGAGCGTTCCAATTTTCCACATTCGAATTTGACGTTCTAGTTCGGTGTTCTTTATTTTTACTTTTGCGGAGTTTTTGAATTTTTTGAAGATTTGATAGGTTTTTTATAAGTAAGTACTGGGAAAACCTAATTTTACTCTAGTATTTCCCTGCAATTGGCCCACATATAGTGCGCGTGCGCATTACATTCAAGCAGCTCTCTGCCAAGGTCCACAAGTTGATTATCTTTGTGAAATGGGCACAAATGCAACTTTGCCTGTCAAGTTGGACTGCAAAAGCAACCTGCAGTTAAAACCTCAGTTTTTCTTCAGCACTTTTGCAAGATTCAGGCAATCAGAAGGCTCAATTTTCAAAATCTGGGTCAGAACATGTACTATGGTCCCAATTAACTGATAAACTGAAGACATGTGCTCAATTTGTGGGGTCTGTTTGAGTACCCCTATTGATTAAGTTATGATAATTAGCTTTAACGAATCGTTAAGGTATGATTAATTAATGCCCTTTTACACAATTCTGTTAAGTGTAAGTTCCTGACCTATTCAGAACTTCGGAGTCGAAGCAAACAGATGGAACAACTAACGGTTCTGTGCCGGACATGTGTGCAATAGAAATCTGTGAAAAGACACTATGCTTAAGTGATATTTTTTCCCCACTGACACTGAAGAGTTTCCATGGATAGGAATTTCATTGAACGGTAACGTAACCGGTGCGCAATCGCATCTCGTATCATCATCATGTATCAATCGGAACAGGAACATCGTAAGTTAGTTTTTAAAGTACATTTGCTCCAGATTCACACTCGATACTCTGCCAAAAAACATCCGAGTAATTAAACTCGCATACGCGAGACTGGATTCCCTAGTAAATACTAAATAAAACCACAAGGATAGGCTGATAAGTAATGCCTCCACCTTCATACCTTCTCGACAGATACTGGAGTGATCTACAGACTCTCCTCTACCACTTGAAGTTTAAGAGAAGTACTAGCAGTGAACGATTGTGTTGCTGAAGAGCAAATAATGGAGCTTTGTGCAGTAGCTCAGTCCTTCCGATTAAAGCAACGTGCTGTCATTGAATTCTTAACAGTAGAAGGTGTCACTCCAAAGAAAATTCATCGGAGAATGCAGGTGATTGTGGCGATGCGAGTACTGTGCGTCGTTGGGCCAGTTAGTCTAAGGATACTGATGCACGATCGAGTGACTTGCGAGACAAGGAACGAGTTGGACGTCCTGTGACAGCAACCAATAAGTTTTACAGTGTGATTCCCATCTCTTCCCAAAAAAGAAAGAAGATCTGCGGGGACAGCACTATGCAACCGATGAAACAAGAGTGCCGACTTCTTCCAGGACGGCTTCAGAAAACTCGTACATCGTTGGCAGAAGTGCTGGTGATTATGCAGAAAAGTGAATACCACATTCTGAGGATTATTTCTGCATTTGATTTATTAAGATATTCTCATCTAAACGCGAATTACGAAGGTGGAGGCATTACTTATCAGCCTACCCTCGTAATTATCAGAATGAAGCGTTTATAATCTTGAAACTCCAAAACACACACAAAAAACACTGAAACAAAGTTTCTAACGTGTTTTTCGAAACATGTGTCACAAAATTGTGTAAAAAACGAAAAAAACATGGGTGTACGCACCCAAGACACATTTCTTGAAACAAGGCAGAGCTTCATATTAGCTGGTACGGCGCTTTTGTCACCGGCTGTATTCCATGACGAAGACAAGCGCGTATATTTTATTAGAATTATACGAAATATTACACAGTATAGTGAATTTTGCGGATATGTTTCAGAATTAATGCTCTACGTTATCATGTAGAGTCCTTGGCAAAAGCGCCTTACCCGGAAACATTCCGACACATCTTTTACTTCGATACGGACCGCCTTTCGATCAAAACATCACAATGTGTCAGAAAATGGCAGTTTTCGACACATTGTTTCCCAAACACTTCTGGACACACCAAGGTTTTTTGATTGTTTCTTGTGTATGAATGTGTCGTTGGTGCGTACCGACCTATATTACTCTGTCAAAAACATTCGAGTAGTCGAGTACGAGTAACTAAACTCGTATAATACCAGAGACTGGATTCCCTAGTAAATACTAAATAAAACTACAAACTAAAGAAGAATAAAATAAGTAAGTAACAATGTGCACAAAGAAGACAATTTTTAGTTTTACAAATCTTTTTACACTTGCAGGGATACATCCTATTAGCATATGGAATTTTTTATGGACTGCAGGCTACAGTTAACTCAATCGACAACCTCTGACCCCGACGACTTTTGCAGTAAGGTAATATTACAAGAAATCATGTTCAATATGCGTCGTATTTCACATTAGTACTAAAACTACGTCTCTCACTTTTGGCTACCAGGGTCAACACCCTTTTCACAACTCACAAGTACGTAGCGTTCGTTTTGCTCGACCTTCGTGCCGTATTAAACATAAATTACACATTTTACAGTTACGTCTCCACCAACTTAAGGCTCGACAGATGTTTGTGAATCATTTAGACATGGGTAAAAGACGTTATTTTTGAAACTAGGCTTACTTACATCAGAAATCCCAATTTTAAGCATGGGTACATGTACGATGAAATCTTTACACAAATGACACGTAAAAACGTCATAAAACGTTGACAGGGTATTGAATAAAACATCGCACACCATCAGCAGCTGATGACAACTTAAAATCGTGGTTTCCGATTAGTTTAAAAGGGGTTTAAAAAGCAAAAAGGCCAACCCGGGGAATTAAGCCTCTCTCACAAGACTGACATTTTTTGGGTTTACATTTCAACTGTGGAATAAAGGAAACCCATTTAAAGCTATTCGAGAAGCGATATCGTGAACGACAACGACATTAATCGTAAGAGACGTAATCGTGAGAGGAATGGGATCGATGACGACTTTGAAAAATACGAAATTAGGTGAAGGGAAACGTGGAGGTATAAAACGACGAAGAAGAAGAAAAGACAACGGCCATTGCCATCCGCCATGTGCACCGATCAACATGCCGTTACAGTTTCTCGAAAGACGGCGGGGTAAATGCACGCTTTTAGACCCGGTTTTAAAGCAACAACATCCAACGTTTCTTTAGCCATCGTTACGAACGAAAATAATAGGGAAAAAAACGGGAAAAATGTACTCACGGCCAACGAACGACGGTCTAGGTGATTGGGCTTCCCAACGCCGGCTCTATCTAAAAAATATATGGAATTGTGGATACGACCTATGACGAATGAGGGCGCCAACTGACGGCTAAATGGAAAGATGACGTCACGAGCTCTCGTGCGCGCGTGTTAGCTATAGAGCAGCGTTCGGATATTTAGAAAATATGGCGTATGGCTAGAACTTTGGAAGATAAATCAGGGATTTTGAACATTAATAAAGATATTTAGAATAATAGTGAATTATGAATTCTATATTAATTGGAGATTGAGGCATACTAGATGCGACTTATGACGAATGAGGGCGCCAACTGACGGCTATATGGAAAGATGATGACGTCACGGGATCTCGAGCTCTCGTGCTAGCGATAGAACGACGTTCGGATATTTAGAACAGCTGCATGGCTGGAACTTTGGAGGATTGATAAATTAGATATTTAGGATGTTAATAAATTGAACATTAGATATTGTAATATTAAGTAAAATGTGAATTAAATACTAATTGAAGATTTAGGAAAAAATGGAGCGAACTATGACGAATGAGAGCGCCAGCTGACAGCTAGAGAGGATGACGTCACGGGCCGGGCTCGCGACAGATCGACGTTCGGATATTCAGAATTGCTGCGTGGTTAAGAACTTGGGAAGATTAAATAGATATTTAAAATATTAATAATTTAAAATTTTGAAATTTGGAGATTTTGAACATTTAAC
This sequence comes from Julus scanicus, assembly GCA_034698625.1. Classification (NCBI taxonomy): domain Eukaryota; kingdom Metazoa; phylum Arthropoda; class Diplopoda; order Julida; family Julidae; genus Julus; species Julus scanicus. The sequence continues at coordinate 8,509 of JAQGBW010002625.1, forward strand.
TTGCTGGAAAAAGTACTGTTCAAAAAGTGTACTTGGAAAAACTTATAGTTGTGGAAATTTGTTGGAAAAGTAGTTTTATCAGAAAACTAATTAAATTTGCTGGAAAAAGGTACAGTTCAAAAAGTGTACTTGAAAACTTAGTTGTGAAAATTTGTTGTAAAAGTACAGTTGTATCCGAAAACTAGGAAAATTTGTGGAAAAAGTACAGTTTAAAAAGTGTACTTGGAAAACTTAGTTGTGAAAAATTTGTGGAAAAACTGCACTTGGACAATTAAGATGGATCAGTAAACTACTTAAATTTGTTTGGAAAAGTACAGTTCGAAAAGTGAACCTGGGAAACTTCTAGTGAAAATTTGTTGGAGGACTAATTGGAAAAGTACAGTTGTATCTGCAAACTAGGAAAATTTGTGGAAAAAGTACAGTTCAAAAAGTGTACTTGGAAAACTTAGTTGTGAAAATTTGTTGGAAAAAGTACGTTGTTGAAAACGAACATGTTCTACGTAAACTAAAAACAAAACTTATCGTTTTTTTTACTTTTAATCGAATCAAAAATTAATGATTTTGATTTAATCGTGCGGAAATAATCCTCACATTACCGTATTTCATATGAGCGATAATTCGTAATTTACAAATACCAGACAAATGTTTCGCCAAGTATCTGGATTTCGGTACTTTCGATACCGTTCCATCCGAACTTTCACGATGTTTCGGGTTGAGATTTCTTACTTTTCTTTTTTTTCTTCGTAACGGAAGTTTGGTCATCTTCCGTAAGGTTCAAAGCTTCCATGGCCATCACGGAATGTTCGTTTTGCGTATCGACAGCCACATCCTCTTTGGCTTCCCCGTCTTCTTCGGCTTCCGCATTCACGTTCGTAAGAACAAGATCTCGGTTGCCGAATCTAGTTTGAACTGAAGAACACTCGTATTTTAGTACGTGGAACATGTTTTTAGAAAATCAATTCCGAGACATTATTACGTACCGGCTGCGTAAGACGACAAGTTTATCAGTTTGTAATTGTGGTTCTTGTTGTCTCCACCGGTGCAAACCACGAACGGCGAATCGGGACTTGCGGCCAAGGAATATAATTTACCCTTCGTGACGAAACATGAAATAATTTGACATGGTGCAATAAAATGTGGAGAGGTCATCACGTGACATGTTCGTTAACCGCCGATACTAACCAATTTTAATTTCGTCTCGTGGACGAATGTGGGTTGATTATCCAAAATGTCCCAAACTTTGATTCTTTCGTCCACGGATGCGGTCACCATGAATCCCGGACACTGCGAACTAAGACAGAGACCTAAAAAAACCAAAAGTCAAACAATTTTTCCACAAACCGTAACTTCGAACTTAATCCGATATTGCCGCAGAGGATCTTGTAATCGACCGCGTTATACCGAAAATATATTCTATATAATCGTATACCTGAACAAGATGCGGGATGAGCGGAAAGTGTCCACAAAATGGCGTCTGTACGAGCATCGACACAATGTACGAATCCCTTGTCCGTAGAAGCCTGTTTTCGAAAAAAAAAAAGTCTTGAAACTACGAACGTAAAAATTCAAAAAGTACTAAAAGTGTCAAAACTTACGAAACATTGAAACGGGTTGAAATGATTCCACAAAACTTTCTCCACCTCTCCTTGGCATTTCCACGTCTTGGCCACTTTTTCGGGATCCCGACAATCGACGAGAGTCATCAATCTTAAACGAACGAAACGTACGATTGAAAAATACGAACAAATTCGCATTTTAAAAGATCCAAATTTTCACTTACTCATCGCTGGATCCGATTAAAAGATGCTGCGGTTCAAACGGATGCCATTTTAATGACTGAACCTGAAACAAAATTAAGTCGGAATAAATAAAATGTGGATATTTAAACTCGAGTTTCTACAATTTTGAATAATTTCTTATTATTTAACCCGTAAAGAAACCCTCGTAAAAGTCAAGAAACCGAACTCGTCGAGGTCAAAAGCCCATTCCCGCAAAAATCACTCACCTTCTCCGTACAATGGCTTAATTTGGTGACCACATTTCCGTTAGACATATCCCACAACGCCACCGTGAAATCCGCAGAACCGCTAGCAAGAATATTTCTGAAAAATACGCCAGAAACCTGTTACACGAACTTTCATCGTCTAAATTTCTCGACACGAGACCTTTTGAAAATATCATACCTTACGCGTGAATTCCACGCTAGATCGAGGACTGCTTCCGTGTGTCCGCCCTATAAAATTTTAAGAGATGTAACGACACGGTCTTAAATTATCGATACTCCGTGAAACCGATCATAATTACAATTTTCTTATTTTTCTTCTTCTTCGAACTTCCCAAAACGAACGCGGGCTCCAAACAATCGACAACATCGATATCCCAAACTTCGATGACGGGAGACATACTTCCGACCGCCAAAAAATTACCTAAAACAGAGTTTTAGTTAGTTTTGTGCGTAAGGACTTCCGAGGAAAAGACCGGGGACAAATACCTTTCTTGGGACCATCCTCGTCAGCCTCGTAATCCAACCATTCCAAGCACAACGGCATCGACGGCAACATGATATCGTGATGCGCGAAAAACTCGTTTTCGTTTTCATTATAAACTGAAAATTTTGTAAAGATTATAATTAAAAATTACTATTTTATGTATCTTTAGTTTTTGAATTACGCTCAATAAATACTGTTACGCGTCTAACCGTAAACATACCGTGAAATTCGATGGTGTTGCTGTCTTCGTCCACAATACCAAAAGCGACGATGTTATCGTCGGGTTTGATTTGAATATCTTCGATATCGGACTCATCCTCCTCGTCCCTGATGGACATATAAGGATCTCCTTCGTTGCTCGGAAAGCACATTAATCCTTTTAATCCGGCTACACTCGTGGAAGCTACGGAAAAAGAATTTTGAAAAACATTAAATCTCCATCGTAGCGAGATTTCCAACACAATTATTTTTTTTAATTGCATAATTTACTCTCCGGGAATCAATCGCTCGCAATATACTTACGTCCATCTTCATTATCGTAGTCATCAAGATTGTATCGCTTCAAAGCATCGCCCTCGACATTCGGCTCTCGAATTTCGATATCTTCGCCCGACATCGGTACGCTATCGTTTTCTTCATCCTCGATATCATCGTCATTTCTGAAAATTACAAGTACGGTAGAATCATTTAAAGTTTTTCAAAAGACTGGAGTTTTCAAACTTCTTACGCTGGAAAACTTGTAAAATGGAAATGTTTAGTAAAAGTACAACGGTCGTAACTGGTGCATTAAACATACGGAAATAACACCCGATTAAATGTAACGAATGTTTTCTTTTGACATTACATCAGAGTATTTCTCGATCGTAAAGGGGGGAGTGAATTACGTTATAATCATACTCTCCGGATCGTTAGATTCGACTCGTTATACGGGACAACTTTATACGAGGGAAATATTACCATTAATCCTACGGTGATTTGATCTTTTTGATAGGGCTGCAAAAATTGGACTTCTTAAAGTGGAAAACACATTTTTCCACCCAAGTAACACATTTTTCTACCCAATTAACAAATTTTTGAACATTTTTCAACCCAATTAACACATTTTTGAACATTTTTCAACCCAATTAACATATTTTTGAACATTTTTCAACCCAATTAAAACATTTTTGAACATTTTTCAACCCAATTAACACATTTTTGAACATTTTTCAACCCAATTAACACATTTTTAAACATATTTCAACCCAAGTAACATGTTTTTCTATACTAGTGACACGTTTTTGAACATTTGCATTTGGCGTGACAAGTGTGACATCATTCCAGGAATGATCGTGTAGGAGCAGATTTAAGAACACGTTTTTCAATGACTAAACTTACAATAGGCCTTCTGAATCCGCTTCAATTAACTCTTTGAGTTCATCTTTAGTTAGCCGGATCTAAATTTGAAACACATTCAACATAAACACGTGTTCAGATACTCGTTCAACGAACACAAAATGTACGCACACGAACAATCAAGATTCCATTTTTACCTTTTCGGGCATTTCTTTAGAAACCCCTCGCTTTATCCACGTTATACAAGGCACGAATTTCATCTTAAATTAAATATAAATAACGATAAAATAAAGAGACAATTTAAAACACGTGTTATCCCTCGCTCTGCAGACTGAATAATGAAATAGCGATCATTCGTTTGCCGAATTCGGATATTCAGAATTCTCGCTATGGGCAAGATTCTAACTTATTCTTAGCCCAGAAAAGCTCGCAATTCCGAAAGTAGTGTTAAGTAGCGCCACCTTACAATTTTATGCGCACTCGTATTGCTAGCGATACGACGAAGAGTGGCACACTTCTCCTATTGGCTACATTTGAGACCGTGGCACATACAGCAAAATTAAATTTGTTATACACCGCAAAAAGAATATACATAGAAGCATGGCGCATGCGTGATCACGTGCGAGAAGTTCCACGTGTGCTGTAGACTGGAAGTAGTTTAACAATCTGGAACGTTGTTCGTGATGGCCTAGTGGTTATGATGAGAATCATTTGTATTAAGTTTAGTCGGCGTTGACCTGAGTTCGAGTCCGGGCTTGTACGTGTTTTTTTTTTTTTTACTTACGTATTATCCTAGCTAGACTACCTCAACTGACTGCTCCTATCCTAACCTAACCTAATCTAATGCAAAATGGGTAGGTTTAGGTTAGGATGGGAGCAGTCGGTTGAGGAAGTCTAGGATAATAAGTATAAGTAGCGTTTTTTTAAAAATAAAATATCGATAAGTTATGAAAATAAAGAATCAATGGAAGTTAGATAAGAAAAAAAAAAAGGTTTGCAAAGGCTGAGTGGTTTTGAAAAAGTCTAAGGGCCGCAAAAGTGTTTCTAAAAGGGCCAAAACATGTACACTTTTAGGTTGTTCGTGTACGTTTTTCAACTTCCGTTTTTTCACAAATGGGTGAAAATTCGACTTTTGAAATTGCAGTTGTTCTTGTTGAATTTGAAAGTAGACGTTATTAGGATCATAAAAAGCCAACAAAAACACAAAAAAATGGACTACAAGGGTCCCAAAAATGTGCACGAAGAGCACAAAAGTGTACATGTTTGGGCCCTTTTAGAAACACTTTCGGGACCCTTCGTGTACATTTTTCGGATTTTTGTTTGCTTTTTATGAACGATGAAAATTCGACGTTATTACGATATCATAACAGGCGAAATGGAATTCCAAAAAAAAAATGTACCCGAAGTGTTTCTAAAAAGGCCCAAATATGTACACTTTTGGGCACTCTTCGTGTACATTTTTTTGTCTTTTAATGATCGTAATAATGTAACTTACGGGCCCAAGCATGTACACTTTTGGGCCGGCGCTCTTCGTGTACATTTTTAGGGACATTTTTGGGGCCCTTCGGGTACATTTTTTTGGATTTTTTTGCTTTTAATGATCGTAACATCTACTACGGGCCCAAAGATGTACGCTTTTGGGCTCTTCATGAACATTGTTTTGGATTTGTGTAATCGTGATGGCCGAGTGGTTATAATGAGGGTCTTCGGGCTTAATTTTACCAAGCGATGACCCGAGTTCGAGTCGGGGCTTGGACTTACTTTTTTTTATAAATTTTCGAAGTTGGAGAATCGTATTTAAAGCATAAATAGCCCGATTTTCGACTTTGATCAGTTGTGAGCTGATTGCGCAGTCCGTAAGGTGTGTTGCTAGTGTCTTTGTATGTCCACGAGTGTGTGTGTGGGTTCGAATCCCGCAGTTGTCAGGAATTTGCTAACTCCTTCTCCTCTCCAAACTATTCTCTCAACTTCTTCGTGACTTGTGCTTCATCTGAGAAATCGGAAAGAGTACGAGGAGCGGGGAAGGAAGGGGGAGTAGTAGGAGAGATGGGGTGGGAGGATCGTTTTTTAAGGCTATCTCTTTAACCACACTAATCGGCATTTTTAATAAGCCTATAAATTTGGAGATAGAATATTTTTAAAATTTTTCATAGTACAAAAAGACAAAAATACTTTAATTTTTTATTGAACAATGATACAATTGTGACGATACAAGAATATGACTAAATATCTGTAATAAAAATCACGATAAACGTCGCGAAAAGAGTGAAAAAAAAAGCAAGAGAAATCGTACTTTTACCTAAAAAAACCTCAATTTTATGCATAACACTTGCATTTCCAAAGCAAAAAAAATAGCGCTTTTATTTAAGAAAAATCGTATTTTCACCTAAAAAGCCTCCAATTTTATGAATAACAGTCGCATTTCCAGAGCAAAAAAAATCGTACTTTACTAAAGAAAAAAATATCTTATTTTTAATACTTGACAGTACCAAAGACAGCGAGTTGAACACCATCCAGAAAGTACTCGATGCAATTTAGTTCATGCAAATTTTCTCTATGCTGCATTTATTTGCTCAATGCATGATATGTTTTACTCTGGACTACGGGGTTGATTAGGAAGGAATCCAAACCGAGCGACTTTGGGTTTATAAGTGACGTCGTGAAATATTCAGAACAATGGAAGTAAGGATAGGTACCATCCATAACGGTGATGCAAATAAAAAAAATTATACGCCGATCGCAAAGACGGCACCCAGGGAATATACGCTCTTATGAAAAAAACGAAGGTATGACAATTATTAACAACACAATAGCCGTGGAGTCTCACTTTTGCAAAACATTAAGATATACAAACAATTTCTTGTTCGCCGGCAAAGCTCCATTTAACCCTTATATGATACTCAGTTATACAAAACTTTCACTTATACAAAAGTTCATTCCTTCCCCTGATGTATAATCCCCTCGTGTAAATACTATTCAATAAGAAGAGCTTTTTCACAAAATTCTGAAGCGTTTCGTCTATTCTAAAGATGTAAACGAAAAAGAGTCTGATGTTATTATTGACTGTGAAAAGGTCTTATATAATATGTAGCTAAAAAACAAGCCAACTAAAATTACAGAGTTTTTAAAGACTAAATAAGCACATTTCTGAAGATGCAACTGAAGTTACATGTACCTTATTGTCAAATACATCTTGTTTTTTTTGTTTCTGTTCTTCTTTGTATGTACATATACATCGACAAACCTATTAAACGACATTTTTAAGAAGAATTAGTGTATTTATTAAAATACAGTAACCATGAAACCTACTAGTACATGCACATTGTATATATTCACTTATAAGAAGAATTTTCTGTTTCCCCTCCTATTAGTATAAGTGAGACTCCACTGTATTCTCGTAACAAGTTCACTGACATTATATTTACCTGGAATACCTGGCCTTTGTACCGAAAGAAGAATAATACTCCCATGAGGATTAAATAAACAATGCTCAAATAATATCGATGATTTCGATGTAGGAAAACATGACAGAAAATTGTCACGATTAAAGTACTGGCTGAGGCACAAAAACGCCGGAAAACTTACTCGACAGTTAAGCGTAAACATTATTAAATCATACAGAAAGTTAAAGAAATATTAGTATAAAAATATAACACAAAATACATTCACTCGTTAAAAACTGTCATCCCATCGCCATAGACCGGTCGAAAGTAGTGTTAAGTAGCGCCACCTTACAGATTTTACGTGCACTCGTATTGCTCGCGATACGGCGAAGAATGGCACACTGCTTCTATTAGCAGCGTTTGAACCCCTCCGCTTGCCAGGCGGAAGATCTACATTCTCCAGTGAACACCGGAGAATACATAGCAGCATGGCACATACGCGATCACGTGCGAGAAGTTTCTTGCATGCTCGAGACCGGAAAAAGATATGTTTAGTATGCTCGTGATGGCCGAGTGGTTATGATGGTGGTCTTGTGGCTTCAGTTTGGTCGGCGTTGACCCGAGTTCGAGTCAGCGCTTGGACATATATTTTTTTAAAATAAAATTTCGATAAGTTATGAAAATTTAGAATCAATAGAAGTGAAAAAAAAGTTGAAAGTAGACGAATTAGGATCATAAAAATCCAAAAAAAATGTACCACAAGGGCCCCAAAAATGTACACGAAGATCTCAAAAGTGTACATGTTTGGGCCACTTTAAAAACAATTTTGGGGCATTTTTTTTGCTTTTTATGATCGATGAAAATTCGACAATTGGAATTACAGTTTTTTCTTGCAGAATTTGAAAGTGGACCATATTACGATATCATAAAAGACGAAATAGAATTCCTAAAAAAATGTACCCGAAGTGTTTCTAAAAGGGCCCAAACATGTACCTTTTAGGGTCCCTCCCCCCTTGAGGTCCCCCTCTCCTACTACTGTCTAGTAATACGTGATCATTACGGACTAAAACTAGGAATCAGTAGAATTTAAAAAACCTCTATTTTCGTGGTTGCAGTGGCTGAGTGGTTATGATTAGTCACATGTCATGTGGCTCACTTTTGGTGTTGACCTGAGTTCGAGTCAGAACTTGGACTACATTTTTTTTTATAAACTAAGATTAAGTTATGAATATTAGGAATCAATAGAAGTTTACAACACTAACGGCCATGAAGCTGCGATAGCCGAGTGGTTATGATTAGAGTCTCATGGTTTAGTTTTAGCAAGCGTTGACCTAAGTTCGAGTCGAGGCTTGGACTTAATTTTTTTTATAAATTTTAATTTTTATGAATTTACGATTTCCTTCTCTCCTAATGTTTTTGCATCGATACTTAGCTTTTGTAAAATGAAGTATAAGTAGAAGTTTTAAAATAGAGATGAATGTGCGCGACCAGTGGCTCTGAGGTAGCGCGAGGAGATATATCAATGGTCGTGCTCGATGTAAAACTCTTCCTCGGATCGAACCCCGGCTCTGTGTCGGGTGTAGAGAAAGGGGGACTGACATATGAAGTGACCTAGAACCCAAATTTCCTGCTCTCCAAAATGGCTATTTCAGATTTTTTATACGACATCCGGTTTTCGAATAATAAACGAATATGCAAGACTTTTTTACCGCACCGCGTATTATAGCGAACACGAAGGTTTCATTTTGTTTTTAATAGTTTGTTCGAAATTCTGCCTGAATTGTGGCGACAGGAAGTGATCTAAACCCAAATTTCCTGCTTTTTAAAATGGTCATTTCAGATTTTTTATACGACATCTGGTTTTCGAATAATAAACGAATATGCAAGACTTTTTTACCGCACCGCGTATTATAGCGAACACGAAGGTTTCATTTTGTTTTTAATAGTTTGTTCGAAATTCTGCCTGAATTGTGGCGACAGGAAGTGACCTAAAACCCAAATTTCCTGCTTTTTAAAATGGCCATTTCAGATTTTTTGTACAACATCCGGTTTTCGAATAATAAACGAATATGCAAGACTTTTTTACCGCACCGCGTATTATAGCGAACACGAAGGTTTCATTTTGTTTTTAATAGTTTGTTCGAAATTCTGCCTGAATTGTGGCGACAGGAAGTGATCTAAACCCAAATTTCCTGCTTTTTAAAATGGCCATTTCAGATTTTTTATATGACATCCGGTTTTCGAATAATAAACGAATATGCAAGACTTTTTGACCGCCCCTCGTAGACCATTGCTATTTCAGATCCATATATAATGTAGACCATATTGGTTCTATATATATTTTATTATATTTAGTTTTTGGGCGTCGTTTTAGGACAATGTCCATTTCGTTCGATGGTTCGTTGACCTTTAGGGTTCACCCATCAAATGCTACATTAATTTAATCCCCTAAATATGCAATATATTATTAAAAAAATGCAATATAAGTTCTATTTATTTGGTGGACATTTTGTTTATTTCTATTTATATTCATAACTATTTGAGTCCCTAAACTTGGACCCCAAATAAACATAAGTGTAATTTTGGGCGTTGTTTCCAGTTTTTTGTCCCTCGAGAGTTTGAACCCTCATAATCATAAACACGAAATGCACAAAAAATGTTGTTTTTGTTGCAAAAACGCGTTTTTTTTTGCTCTGTTTAACACCGTTTTATTTAATTGTCTTTCAGAACACAAATGTTCTTTTTGGCGCATTCCACAGTCACGTGCTCAGTGCGACGTTCCCATTGGATAATTTGAATTTAAAGTTCTATAGTTCATTCATCATCTGAGAGTAGCCATCGAGAGTAACTCAACAGTGATAATCTAAAATAAGTAACTATCTGAAAGTAACCAACAGGATGGGGAAACATCTGAGAGTAGCCATCGAGAGTAACTCACAAGAGAATCTAAAATGGATAACCATCTGAGAGTTAATTTCAAATGAGACAACCAGCTGAGAGTTGATCTAAAATGGGACAACCATCTGAGAGTAGCCATCGAGAGTAAATCACAAAATATAGTCTAAAATTGACAGCTATCTGAGAGTAGTCATCGAGAGTAACTCACAAGAGAATCTAAAATGGATAACTATCTGAGAGTTAATCTCAAATGGGACAGCCATCTGAGAGTTGATCTCATAAGGGAAAACCATCTGAGAGTAGCCATCGAGAGTAAATCACAAAAGATAGTCTAAAATGGACAGCTATCTGAGAGTAGCCATCGAGAGTAACTCACAAGAGAATCTAAAATGGATAACTATCTGAGAGTTAATCTCAAATGGGACAGCCATCTGAG
>JAQGBW010002626.1:0-19049 GCA_034698625.1 Julus scanicus
TTAGACTTGTACTTTTGTGACATCACTTGTACACATTTACTAATAATTTACAAGTTGCTAAGATTATTGGTGGAATGTCATACTACAACTCCATATACTTATAACTTGTACACTAATACTTGCATTTTTGTGGAATAGGGCCAAGGTATGCCCACATATTTCCATATGTGCCCACTTTCTGTTACATGCATGTCCATTCAATTGTATGTGTACTTGTCAAATCTGGCCCAATATAACTTGACCACATTTTGTTGGTTTATACAGACTAAACGCAAGATCCTGTCGGGATGTCTTCAGCTGTCCAGGATTCAGTGAAACGTCAATGTCACTAAACCATGCAACGTTGACAAATTGTTTCCCATTTGTCATTTGCGTCACAGTGACATAATTTTGGCACAACGAACAGCCTTGAGAGAGCTATGAAAATAAAAACACCTCAGCCTTCCATCTTCATCCTGCTTGATTTTGGAAATGGGGATGAGGACAGGACAGAGAAGGAAGGTGCGATGGCCTCTTTTAGTAAGCAGGCCTAATTTTCAAAATAGTTTTTGTCGAGTCAAACTTTTTTTTTACATGACTGCACTTTCTCAAGCTATCGTTATCACTGTAATTTTAGGGCAATATAGTACAGACAGAAGATGTACCAGAAGCCCCAAGTTTTACGCACTAAGTGGAATATCCGTTAGCAATGTTATTTTTGCATCAAGGGCAATGGAAGTGTTCAGATGAGGCCTATTTTATGGTCTATTTCCCCCAAGCAGAACGACTTAATCAAAACATTGCTATTCTGTATTTTTACTTCCATGACCTTTCCTTTCCCTGGTTTTTGCAGGTGGGTTGGCGCACTTCTCCTGACCCAAATGCTAGGAATGAGTAGATAGGCAGTCTTACAGAACATAAATAGTGTTATACATACCCCCAAGGCTTTTTGCATTCACCTAATTAAAAATTAACCATCAGACATCATCACCATTAGTGTGTATCAGGCTCTGAAAAAATCGCCATTTTGCATTTTTAAAATAGCGAAAACATTGTTAGATTAATCTTAAAGATTTATAGCTACTTCAAATAGCTATTTCCAAAATTTCCAAAATTAAATATTTATACCATACATCAAGGGCAACTCCAATTTACTTATTATTAGATCCCAGTTTTTAACTAAAATAAAATTTGTCAAGATTATACAGGTGCCTCAAAATGCAAATTTACAATTGGTACGATTCTTACTGTTAAAGATTTGTCTTAATGTGATGTTGGGAAACATTTTTCCTCCAAGAATCCTTTAATTTGGAAAACTATAGATTCCACTGAAAACTATTATAAACTTGTACAACTCCATTTTAAATTACTTCCATGACCATTCCCTGACAGGTTGGTTGAAGTATTTCTTCATGCCCAATTCAAGATGGATTCAGTCTACTTACTTATACACACTCGAATAATGACATACATACAGCTTTCAAACCATCTTCGATTGAACTTGCACATTTAGGAGTACTTCAACCATTACTATCAACCTTAAAACCCTGGGAATGGTCATGAAGTAATTTTTAACAAGATTCCCAGTTGAAAAGAAAAACAATAGAAACCAATAGAAATTTCTATTGGTTTCTATTGTTATTTGGATACTTAATTGGTTTTAATTGTTTTCTATGGTTCCTGTATTGACTTCTATTGACTTCTATGGTTTAGCTGAATTAACTAAACAATAGAAAACATCAGAAAACCGTAGAAAACAATTGAAACCAATAAAACCAATACAAATTTTCTATTGATACCGATAGAAAACAACGTTCCAAATAACAATAGAAAACAATAGAAATCTCTATTGTTTTTTTCACCAGGGTTATTTGCACACAATTTTGACAGTTTTACCCAAATCCATATGAAGCATCGAATTATTTCACGATTGCCACTGTAACAAGCTCACTAAATACAAATTCAGTTTTGTCAACTAAAGTTATTCAAAAATAAGCAACAAAACTTATTTTTTACCTAAATTTTATACTGTTGACATTAATTGATCTATCCCCTATACTTTCATCAGCGTAAATGCATGCATGATCAAATGCTGTATACAAAATAAGGGCAAAGTAAGTTAAGATGCTGGTATTACAATATATCTATCTTTTCATGTAATTTATGGTTCGCAGACTCTGTTTAGTTTAGTAGATTTGTTTTTAAGAATCCGGTTGAGCGTAAGTGTCAAAGTGTCTTCAAACGTTTCAACCGAAATAATCGTATTGGCCCGTCTTTTCAACTTGTTCTAGTCTACATTTGAAAGTGCGTTAGGCCTCGCATTACGACGTCTATTTCTAAATCGATGCTTCACGCTTGGTCAAGGGCGCTCTGAATGTGCAATGACGTAATACTCTGCCATAATAATCTTCTCCGGCGCTAAAATGGGCTACAAATTCAATAGAAATTCCTCATGCCCTCTCTATACGGCTGACTCAACCGCCTCAGTCAAGGTCCGTATATCGATCGCCATTTTAGCGTAAATTTCATGCAAAATTGTCTAGAATTTGATGTAGCACACAGTTCATGAGCATTGCCCTAGAATGTTGGCAATCACCGATAACACTGCTGCATTGAGTGATTGCCCTCCACATTTCATCACGATGTCACATAAAAGGGTTACCCTTGTGAAAAAAAACAATAGAGATTTCTAGTGTTTTCTATCGTCGTTTTTTATTGGTATCAATAGAAAATTTCTATTGGTTTTATTGGTTTCAATTGTTTTCTATGGTTTTATATTGTTTTCTATTGTTCAGTCAATACAGCTAAACCATAGAAGTCAATACATGAACCATAGAAAACATTTAATATCGATAAAGTGTCCAAATAACAATAGAAACCAATAGAAAACTCTATTGGTTTCTATTGTTTTTTAACCATGCAGGGATAGCAATCATGTCCAGCATAAAATTAATGTAAAAATTCATAGTTTCGATGTAACAAAATATATCGAGCACGTATTCGCTTTGCAAGCTAACCATCCTTCTTCCCTGGTGAAATAAACAATAGAGATTTCTATTGTTTTCTATTGTTCTTTGGAACGTTGTTTTCTATTGGTATCAATAGAAAATTTCTATTAGTTTTATTGGTTTCAATTGTTTTCTATGGTTTTCTATTGTTCATACAGCTAAACCATAGAAGTCAATATATGAACCATAGAAAACAATATCAATAAAGTGTCCAAATAACAATAGAAACCAATTTTTTATGTCAAATTTAGGTATTTATGGTAGTAAAAGACTTTGGACACGTTTGGAAATTCTATTCCATAATATAAGACCCTCGAAGTGTTTTTGCTTGTAAAGAAAACCAAGACCTTATATAGTAGATCTTTTTTTATATAAATTTAGACAGCTACATGAAATAAACACTTAAAATGAGACAATAGCAGATAGCGATACTGCAAATTGGAGTACATCCAACGTACCAACTAGAGGTCTAACCTTCTGAGCTACCCGTTCTACTGAAGAAAAATGTGATGGAAAGGATAGTAATAGTTTGTGAAAGCTTATATAACGTGGAAAATCCCGAAAAAAGGGGTAAATGAATGTTGAACAATATTAACAAAATATCGAAGTTGAATTGTTGAGACTTAAAGAGGGAACACAACCCTATCCTTTTCAATGGGTCGGACTTGCAATGATACACACAGTTGAATGATGGAGGTTTGGGTGGGTGTGAGAATTGTTTGGGGTGGCTTGATGGATCAGTAAGGGCATTCGATTGTCGTTTTCCCCTTTGAAATGGTAGATTTTATAAAATTAATTAACAAGTTTGAAAAATGTCCGTTAATTTGCACACGCTGCCAGCAGGTGGCAGCATGAGATAGGCAAGTTATGAATGCAAAAATTAAAATAATAATTTAATTTAAAACAATCTACTATTTTAAATTGAAAAACGACAATCGAATGCCCTTGCTGATTTATCAAGCTATTTTAAACAATTTTTATTTTTATTTAATCTCTTTTTATTTGGCTGTAATTGTCGTTGCAAATTTACCCATTGAAAGGGATAGGGTTGCAAAGCCTCTTAATCAATCGGTGACATAATCACAAATATTATGTATTATAAGTATGAATGTGGTACATGTATACATCATGTTGGCATAACCCTGTCTACACAATTAGACATTTTGCATGACCGAATTATTTTTATTTTTATATACTGTAAATAAAAACATGAATTGCAACTTTAAATTACGTTTTTCTAAGGGTATGTATTGTAAGTTAAAATGAATTTTAAATGCTATAATGACATTTAAAGTATCGTAATTACTGATAAATGTCTTTAAAAAATTTCGGTCATAAAACCAGTTTTAAAATAAGACAATTTTAACTTTGTATATATATGGTAATATATAGGGACCAGAGATTTTTCCACTAAAAACTATTTAACATAAAATCAAATTCTCATCAGAACATTTCAGCATGGCTATCTATGGGTTATAATCTTAGAAAACAGTTGACCAAACCTGTCATGTGCAACTCGACTTAAGTTGACTTAATCGTACGCCTCCGAGTGACCTTAAGATTAAGAGGCACCAGAAATCAGTGTGGAGGTAATAACACACTAATGGAGAAATTAACTTGAGAGCTTTCTCTCAAAATGCTATTTTGGTGACGTCATCCACGAGCACCAAGTTAATAAGTTGAGGAAAGAGCAATGTGGTGTTATATAAGGGCATTTAAGAAACAAGGTAATGACGAGCCAGGCCTCGTTATCCACGCTACTTATCTCGTTAAGTCCCTACCTGCCCACGTGCTAATTGGGCTATGGGCTCGATACCACACTTAGGATTAATCGTCAATAAACCCCTAGCGACGACAACGCCATCGGTTGATTAACCCCACCTATTTCAACTTGTTAGCGTTGGATTCTTTGCATTTTGCCAATTAGGGATTTTCGAGATTGTCTTAACAGAATAATTTTTAATCAAGATTTGTATACATGCCTCAACTATCTAAAAATATTAAGATTTGTAAATGATTTAAAAATGACAATTTTAAATTATGTATTTCATCTAATTTAACTGTTACAAAAATCATTTAGATTAAGTATGTTAAATAATGTGGCATATGAATAACAATTTTCTACATCAAACCACCTCTTAATCAGTAAGTTTTTCAATATCATCAGGTAAAATGCACCTTAACAACAAACTTATCAACTAGTCCTCTTCATAGTACATCAGTGCTGGGCAGTAATTGAGTACAGTGAATAAATTTGAGTAACGAGTAAAAGAGTACCGAATTCAAAGAGTAACCGAATACAAAATGTATTTAAAAGGAATGAGTATAACGCACTCGATTACAAAAATGTACTCAAAATGGGCGATTACAAATGTCCTTGAGTATTAATTTAATCTGAAATTATGAGTTTCAATGATGTACTCACTTATACTAATTACACGTACTCTACCTAAGTTACTCTTAATTACTCATTGCGTTCATGAGTACAATATGCCCAAGTATGATTACTACTGATATTACTACTGATTACATGTACTCTATACTTGGACTATAAATTATAATTTAACTGTAATCTTAGTTTACTCAAGCCTGCAGCACATACTCATAAACATTCAGTGTGTCTGAATGAATTTGAGTAACGAGTAAAAGAGTACCGAATTCAAAGAGTAACTGAATACAAAATATATTTAAAAGGTACGAGAGTGCAATGCACTCGCTTACAAAAATGTACTCAAAATGCGATTACAAATGTCCTTGAGTATTAATGTAATCGGAAATTATGAATAATAACGATGTACTCACTTATACTAATTACACGTATTCGACCTAATGTTATCTTAATCAGTACTTGCGTTCATGAGTATAATTTTCCTGGTTACTACTGATTACATGTACTCTATACTTAATTTATAGTCTATATATAGACTATAAATTATAATTCAACTGTAATCGTAGTTTACTCAAGCCTGCAGCACATACTCGTAAACATTCAGTGTGTCACAATGAAATACAGAGCCGCCTTTGATAATAGCTTCTGCTTCAATTAAGCTCTCCGGAAATTTCCTCTTATCTTCAACGAATACCAACTCAAAATTCTAAAGACTTGGAAATTGAATTTTAATGATTTTTTTACTAGGCCAATAAATGGCCCATTCTTGGGATTGCAGCACAGTGTAATACCACAATCGAATAAACGATCGATTCAACTGTTTATTCACAGAGCAAGAATGCTTCCTCACGTAATGGGGTTAAGGAAGTCCGCTCGAATCACCTTTGAAAATCAGCTATTTTCATCTCCAGAAAGTTAATTTCAGTGTTTTCCCACGCCCACCTCATCTCATGATTTTCGACCGCATCCACACACTCTTCCTTAATGAGGTTAATAGGAAAGCGAAGAAAAGGAAATTCATGATGGTTATTTTCAGCCTTTCTCTTTGATTAGCTATTTTTTTTCTTCTTGGACCTTGTAAGACCATCAGCACAGATTCGCGTATTTTTACACTCCATTCCACCCCCATTCATAGCAACACATTGCTATTTTCACCGGAATTTCGCAAAGATCGTTGTTGAGGTTGATGGCAATGATATGACATGGCAATTTCACAGCATCGTTCTACAGTAATTGCGTCATCAATTGTAGCATCACGTGACGAAGACCTTACCGTAATCGAAATAGGTTGAATGACGACACTGATGTTTCCTAAGAATTACCCAGTATGAAACCCACACTGAAAAACAAAAGTCTTCATTTAAGACTCTTTTCGTGTCATTTCTTGTATACGAAATCAAGAGTTTTTACGCATCTTTTTAAGACACAAAGTATCTTATTTCTAAAATAAGACAAAATTAAAAAGTGCGTTATTTTAATAAAGGACGCTAAAGGCTCCTTCACACTGTCAAGTTTTCGTTAAGTTAAGTTTTAGCTAAGTGTAAGTTGCCCTTAAGTTAAGTCAAAGCCCTACACACTGTAAAGTCCTTGTCGAAATAGAAACTGTTTCTATTCTCTTAAGTCGCCCAAAGTCAACCCAACGTGTGGCGAAGCTGTCTGCTAGTGACGTCACAACTCCACTTAGTGACTTAACTTAACGAAAACTTGACAGTGTGAAGGAGCCTTAAAAGGGTATTTTTTAAGATGTGTAAAAAGTCTTGATTTCGTCTACAAGTAAGAGTTTTAAATTAAGACATTTGTTTTTTCAGTGCGTGTGAATGAAAATTCCTCTCCAGACAGTTGGATATAGGCAGGGTGAGGATTATAGCCTCAAGGTGTTTGCATACCAGGCAACTTTTGCAGCCCAGGCAATTAAAAAACTTGGCAGCTTTTATAATGCACCATGTGAACCCCTCTGTAACCTTGAAAGTAGTGACTGCAGTACAGCTACATAGAAATGGTTATTTAGTAACACAATGAGTCTCAGCTCATCACGTCTTAATTACATTAGAATTTCAATATGTATACAAGATAAAGTAAAATTAATGCGAGGTTGTTGGCTGTTGGGCAATGGCTAGAATGCTGGCAACGCGGAAAGTTAACCATAAGGTTGGAAGATTATTATTGATGTTAGATAGAAGAAAAGGAATTAATTCCACGATTAATTCCATGATGGGAGGTGAGGGTTAAAGGACATTTTTACAGATTGCACTTGCAGCAAAATAATATACACTTATTTAGCTGAAACTTTGCTTCAGCTGCGTATGTGAACATACAAGTAGCGCATACACAACAGAGCAAAAAATGTGATTATTTTGAACATTTTTATCAAAGTGGGGACAGCATTTAAGTCCCCTCAAGTGACAAATATGACCTATATATGTCCCAAATACATCTCTTAAGGTCCTTATATCACGATATAATGCCCATGTACATATGTCAAATATAAAGGTTCTTATATGATGATACAGTAAAACGTGTGAATGAATAACCAGTGGCAGCTCGTAACTAAAATTTGTGGGGGTGCTTCTAAAGAAAATTTGTAGCGACTCTTTTCAAACGTAGGGCCAGACTTTGGACAATGCATGTTAGTGTGCAACTCTGTAAATCTGTCACACTGTCCGGGGACAGCGCTCTTTTTCCCTTGCAGCCTGGTTTGCAGCTTCCTATGTGCGCGTGCGCATGCGCACAACAAGCAAACACCTTGCCACTGGAACTGAGGACCACAAAAATGCCATTGCTTAACTGCAGAGTGGCACAACTGTGCTTATCGGTCTAATTTTGGAACCTGCGTTTAAAAGGAGTAAAAACATCTATTCTGCTCTATACGGCGATTTTAGGTATGCTTTTAAGGCCCCTTCACACTGTCACGTTTTCGCTACGCTACGCGCTTTTACGCGAAATATGACGTCACTAGCAGACAGCTTCGCCACGCGTAGAGCCGCGTAGGAGAATAGAAACAGTTTCTATTTCGACCAATGGGGAAGCGAGATTCCCCGGTTAATGGGAAGAGAGATGGAAAAAGCAGACACTAATACTTTTTCGGCCATTTGCGTATTCGATCGCAAGATGGCGCTGCCAGTGCGGCCAGTATAGCCAATCAGAGAAGAGGTCTTACACTACGCAGACTTTACAATGTGTAGGGTGTTCGCGTAACTTTCCCGTAGTGTAGGCGCGTAGCGTAGCGAAAACATGACAGTGTGAAGGCACCTTAAGTTTCATTTTTCTTGAATAACCTCTCTAAAAACATAAAATGTGCCGGTCCCGACTTGGGACTCCCTATGGCAATCCATCAGTGTTAAGGTGCGTTTCCACATGAGATTGATTCTTACGAGTTGCAGCCGATCGCGCTACCCAGAGCTCATGGCGAACATCTCAAAAACATCAAGTGGATTTAAAGGGCTCCACATGACTCAGCACGTCTCGCCAAAAGGGGTTACATATGGTAGTTATAAGGTTAAGAAATCATAACAAAAATTAAAAGACCAGAAACAGGAGGTTTAGGGGGCTTGGTTTGAATGATGAGAGAGCTCGGCAGTTAGGATATTGGCTGTTCTTCATCTTAAAACCATGTTTCGTATTTTGTGAGCTTCAAGCAGAGAGGCCAGGGCTCGCTTGTCCACTAGCGATAAAATTCGAAAAAGACACCTCTCGGACTAAAGCACGTGCTGCTCTCAGAGGTTTGTCCATTTGCGAGAACTGTTATCGAGAGTTTCTAACCAGAAATTTCTCTCACTTGGATAAGTACCTTCATGTAGGCTATAACGTTTATGGAATGTTACAAGAATGACATAGAAAAATTACTTTCACCTTCAAATACGCGTAAAAGTAGAAGAAACTCACCATTGGATGCTTGCACCTTTACATCAGTACCTGGAATAAAAAATAAAATAAAACTATATGCGTGCTCGAAATTAAATTACCCTAGTTGTAGTTAAGCATTCCACATACATGTATGCGCTAAATTCCTTGTTAAATTCTGTAAAAAAATACAAATAAAAATTCAAGGTGACCTGAACAGAGGTAATTGCGATGCATTAAAGTTGCAGTGGAAACTGAAGAGTAAACAAGGGCGTTTTACTATACACGTTTAACTGCACCTTAGTGAAATGTATTCAGCTTCAGTTAGATTTTTTAATGGTTTATTTATTTTTGCATCTGCAATGCAATGCCCGAAAGACTGGAAAAGGGAAATCCGGCATGCAATCTGCTTGGCTTCAGAAAAATCCCACACACAGCTTATTCAAGCAAAAGCTTTATTCACTGCCTTTGAAATGTTTTGTAAAAAAAGTTTACTATTGAAATCTTGGTCGTGTTCCATCTTAAAAGTTTCGCATAAATGGAAGACCTTTAATGGGCAACATTACACATCTATGCTCGCATATATATTCTTGCATAAGACGAAATAGGTTTATAACACCATAAAAATACGTTTTGTTTACATTGCCATTATGTATGCCCTTGGTTTGTTTGTTTAAACACGCACATTATATGTAAACAATTGTGGTATGTAATTATTTACATAATCACACCATACATTACCAAGTGTTCGTAGATAGGTAAACTAATATCCCATTTCGGAAGATATTTGCATGAATATGGTTATTAATAATGAATTTCTTGTCAGATATATTTAAAGTTACAGTTGGGCCATCTTGCAATGGACACTAAGTTTTGAACATTCTTAAGGATTGTAATTCCAAGTTGTCAATTGTAGTTCATTTCATTGTAGCTAAAACAAACAGATTATATAACCTAAACATTTTCAGCAAAATGTTCATTTCATAATAAAATTAAGCATATAAAATGCTTTAATTAGCAAACTACATGAATATTACAAGCTATTAATTAATCCAAAGCCGTGTATATTTTACAGTCAATGTGTCAAACCTAACCTAACCAGGCAATAAGTCAAATAATAATCAAGCTAAATTTTCAGTCATTTTGTAAAAAAAACTGAACCTGCAACTGCTGACCTAATCAGTCGTTTTGTAAAATGACTGATTAAGTGAGTCATTTTACAAAATGGCTAGCTTGACACATTGACTGTCACATATTTAAGGGTGGGGGAAGGGTCTTGGGATATACGATCACCATTTCTAAGAAATTTTACAAATTTCAAACTGAATTGACAAAATATAAAAGAAGGATTTCACTTTTACATTAAAAGTGTAATTTTTCTAAGGTAAAATTGCGACCTTCAATGTGTATATACGTGGATATACAATGTGGTTATATATGTGGATAGTTCACCATAAGATTATAGACTCAATCCCCTCAAATCTGAGGACATATACGGCCTTGAATTAAGTCATCAGAAAATATAATAAGTTGCGATGATATTGCAAGTCACATGTTAAATAAAGGCAACTTCACATCTGTTATGAATTTCCTCATTTATTTCTTGCCAGAAAATTATAATAACTGTGATTTATTGTGATGTAGATATATTACACGATGCAATTAAGGAAATGATAACCGTTCATATTTTCACGAGTAATATATTGCATCCTTTAATGAATTAAAATGAACGTCAAGCTATTGGTGAGTTGTTTCAATTTAATGAAATTTTTCTAGAAGTATCATTTCAAAACGCCTTTGGAAGATATTTTCCATCGGGGGCGGTTTCAGGTCTTTATTTAACAGATGCACTAACATAACTTTTCATGGTTGAATGCCTCAGCATGACTCATTAAATCCTCACAGACGTTAATTGGAAGCTGGATTTCCAGAGGTGCAGTAGTCTCATGGCCATGACATTTTCAAGAAATATGAGCTCAGAACGTTACCACAACATGAATAATGCAATTAAATTTTCGCGTTTAGGGTATATGAGGTAAGCAAAAGGCAAATAAATGAGTTACTTGGAAGTTTTATAACATTTACAAGTTGTCTAAAATACAACAACCCAGAAGTAATAGATGTTTGACATGAAAGTAATGGTGAGCAAGATTTCGCATTTTTCCAAAACCCTTTTTTTATGGACCTAATAAGACAATGCAATCCTTAAGGTCCCTCAATGGAACAAAATGACGTCATGCTCCAGCTTGGCCTGTGGGATTCATTCGTTATGAGAAGATTACAAAGTCGATCCTTGCTTCTATCGTAGAAAGTACCAGAAGCTCATTCTCATTGCCAACTACAAGTCCAATGTGTCCCAAGATTGCACGTAATCATTCAGAAGAGCTTTTCAGGGGACTCCAGAAGGATGATAAACAGCTGGAGGATCTCGAAAATCCTTTAAGCTCAAGAATTTCCTTTTTTTTACATGTAATAATAGTATTTCCTAAAAAACGAAGCTTCCTAACAAAAGCTGTGACATCATCAAGGTTGAAAAATGGCTGGGTAAAATACATCAGTAAATTGCAGATACAAATGTACTGGCGAGGCATTTTATATAATGTCGGGTGTAATTTGTTAAAATTCTCATAAGATCATTTAAAACAAGATCACACATTTATCAAGAGTTGATTTTAAAATGCGAGACTGGTATGAAACCCAATTTTTCTCTAAAGGGGGATTACAATCCTATCCCTTTCAATCAACAGCAAAACAAAACAAAAAAAGATTAAATAAAAATAAAAATTGTTTAAAATAACTTAATAAATCAGCAAGGGGCTTCGCTTGTCATTTTTCATTTTAAAATGGTAGTTTTTTTTAAATTAAATTATTATTTAAATTTTTGCACTCGCAACTTGCCTATCACATGCTGCCACGTGTTGGCAGCGTGTGCAAAATAAAGGACATTTTTCAAACTTTTATATTAATTTTAAAAATTCTACCATTTCAAAGTGAAAAACGACAAGTGGAGCCCCTTGCTGATCCATCAAGCCACCCCAAACAATTCTCACCCCCACCCAAACCTCCCTCATTCAACTGTGAGTATCTTTGCAAGCCCAACCCATTTAAAAGGATAAGGTTGTGATCCCTCATAAGCAACTTTTGCGATTTTAAAGAAGTTATTAGTCTAGATAAATTTTTATTCAGTTTACAATTCACCCCAAATTTCATGCAAAAAAACAACATTTCAAATTTTTTTAAAAACTGTAGTGAAACCATTACTGAAGTTTGGTTTTTTAGACTTCGAATGGTTTTTGAAACTGAAATCTACGATGCTATTTTGCCGATTCGGCTTGCAATTTTTTAAAATTTTCAGATTCCTGGGGGAAGGAGATGGAGATTGGTCCCCAAAGATCTCATCCCCCCAAATATATGGTCTTGTTATCCACTCTTATCTTGCATTCAATGCGTATCTACAGCTGAAGGCAACTTTATCTTGCCCTAGACAATTTTAATCACTATTGCTTCTATGTTCGTTGTTAAGAATTCCTCTTTTATAGGTTGCATGACCAAAATCTACACAACAATTCTGCTGACACAAAAGCCAAGACTTTCAAGAATTTCATTTCTCTTTTGTCCATGGATGACAAATTGAGCCTAAGAACTCATTATCATCGCTTTTGTTTTAGCAGTCTACGAGCATAGATCCATTTTCATCAGATCTTGGCAAACTGTTTCATTTCTAATTGTTATTATTGTATGAAACACATTGTGTAACAGGATTAACTGGCTCCACGACGCCGACATAATCCGTAATATTGGTTGCCAAAGTCTTATTAGCGAAACCCATTTCCTCAAGAATCATGCAGGTCAATCCAAAGAAATTTTTCTCACAGTCCATTCACGTTCCAACTGTTTAAATCTATCTTGTTTTATTTATTAAGGAATCCAGGATACGGAACTTAGTGAATGAGACTGTTTTTCGAAATTACATTTCATGTAACTAAAGTGCATTTTAGTATTGCAAAGTCTTGAATCAACGATTTTCGTAATGTCTGTAGGGTAGAGGAAACCGGGGCACAGTGGGTACACTTTTTGGAATTTATTTTTTTGGGGAGAAATATTTAACTTGTAGCATTTTAAAAGAATAACACAGTAATATACAAGCCTTCAGGATCTGTATACATTTTGTCATCGTTTTAGAGCTAATAGTTTTTTTGTTATAAAAGATTAAAGTTGGTTGCACGGACCCTAGACCGGGGCACAGTGGGACATTGCATGGGTACAGTGGTCCACGCAAAATTAAGACAAAAGTTACAAGAAAAGAACATCACATTGATTAATTGTGTTTAATTCAACACGTCAATTTAAAACTCCTAGAATAAATTACAAAACTGATTAATATTAACCGTAATTACACCAGCTTTCATATTTTCCCTGCTTACTTGTCCAAATGTGTGTTTTTTTTCTGTGATTGCATAAATTTAAACATGTTTTTATTTAAAGTTATGATTAATTAGAAAATATAAAAATATTTTCCAAAAAATTTAATTGGGGTATGCTGGTAAATGTACCACTGTACCCCATAATGTTGTGGTCCACTGTACCCCGTATAACCAATTTGATTTGCATACGGCCTTAAAGCTGACCACATGGCTAATTAACACAAACTTTAGTTTTATATTATATCTGGATATATGCACTTGTCAATGTTATATTGCAGCATTACTAATGTTTTATAATAACATCTAGAATAAAAATCCAATTGCGAGTTGAATAATTCCTTTTCAAGAACAAAAACTTTAACTGCAAATATTTTCTTCTATACTTGTGTCAGATCGTAGAAATTTTGGTTATTAAAAGAGTGCTGCATACAGCTTCTTTGAAAATCAAAAGCATTGGGTTGCTAATAAAGCCTGATTTATAAAGACGTTGTACCACTGTGCCCCGGTCTCCTCTACTGAGTTGAATTGAATTAATTAAACATCCGAATACATGCCCATATACTATGATAATATCACCGAATTTATGCTCAAATATCTCCATACGTGTATAATTTAGTTTTCTTATGTCCATATTTGCGCACTTCTGGCATGCCCATATTACATATGTGTTCAGACATGCTAGGAATATTGCCATAAACAAAATAAACATCTGAGAAATAATACAATTTATCAGCGTCACAGTAATACACCATCGCAGTTTCAAGTTCAAAACTAACTTTTTTCCATCGTAAAAAACCTATTGTAAAACATTTGGTGCATTTCCATACACGTCATTCAAAAGTGCAAATCTGATATTAATGCAACTGAAAATTTGAGGGTTTGGCTGAACGCGGTATTATCACGTGATATGGCTCTTCGTTTCGCCGTACATCTTTTCCTTATTATGAAAGAGATTTACCGATAAGCCAGCGCAAGGGAGACACAGGAATAAGTTTTTCTTTTTTTCGGATATAAATTTTTAGCTTCAAATAATATTTTAGAAAATATATTCATTGTGAGCGAAATGCTATACTGAAGACCACTCGCATTTTTTTGGTGAAATCTAATGCATTATAGACGATACCAAATCTCGTTTCAAATACAGCAAAAGTTTTTGCCTACATAAAAAAGCACAGCTTTTTATGTAAAGTGTGAATATCAACTGTCGTTTAATATTTTCGTAATCGATATCCAATTTTGGATCATCCGAGCGGAAAGAATATGCGCAAGATTTTCAAAAATGAAATGGGGAAAAGAACATTAGATGAAAAAATCCACCACACAAAAATTCCTGCCATGTTTTATAAATCCTGACTTCAAATCGTTCATGATATCTCAATTTATAATGGCTGAAATCAAGAAGTTTAAGCACTTCAAAAAAAAAAAAAAAAAAAAAAAAATTGAAATTTTAATATTTACCATACATTATTCATGGCCTTGGGTGCTCTAAATTATCAATTTCATTTTAAACAATAAAATGGAAATTTGTATTAATAATTTTAAATTTATCCTAGTACAGACTAGAGCCAACACGGAACAGATACTGGGTTTCTGCAAATTAATTTGTCGAAACATGGTTTTATAAACATTTCGATGAACAGGTTTCTCCAAATATAG
The DNA here is from genome assembly GCA_034698625.1 of Julus scanicus. Lineage (NCBI taxonomy): Eukaryota > Metazoa > Arthropoda > Diplopoda > Julida > Julidae > Julus > Julus scanicus. The sequence continues at coordinate 15,297 of JAQGBW010002626.1, forward strand.
AACGTATTTCGAAGCTTAGGAAATGTTTGCTGGAAACACGCTTTTTTGACAAAATGTTTGTTGAAACCTTTGGACATAAAACTGGCTATCAAACTTTTATCGTAAACATGTTTCCAGAACTCTGTTTGTGTTTCGGGCTTGCTGTGGGTTACACTAGGCATTAACTCAATCATTCCTCAATTTTGCCAATTTCTTATGGCAATTAAGGCATTTTAAAATAAGTTAACTTCTTGCCTTAACACCACGACCATCATCACGTGATTAAATATTAAGTTAAGTGTTAAAATATAAATATTTTCAAATGTCCATAACGTGTGCTATGCCTATTACACACTATAGGAAACGCGAAAGAGAAACAGTGTTTCGCAAATATGTTTGCAACATGTGAATCCTTACCAGACTTCTGCAACCAAAGTTTCAGGAAACTTTTGGACAAAAAAAACGTGTTTCCATGAAACATTTTGGTGATCGCTCAAGAGGTGGTGAGGATAAAAGGAAATCAATGAAAAATTCTTTCAAGGTTAAGGCGCTTCTACCAAGGCCTTTATACTCAATATCGTTTTTTGTGTTCACCCTAGTATAAGCGAAATATGTTCTCAAAACCACGTTTCGACAAATTGGTTTGCATAAACTTTGTTTCTGTTTCGTGTTTCCAATAGTGTGTATTAAGCAAAATAAATGACATACTTGTGTAGCAAACATGCTCCAATAAATTCTATTGCCTTGATGAAATGTGAAAATATAATTGTATAATATTTTTATATGTTGCTTGTTAGAATGGCTTTGTTTTCTGTTAGAAGTTGCTTTGTTTCCCAATGCAATAATTGGATCTGATAGTGAAACATGCATGCATAAAATAACTTTTGATATATTTAAAGGATAATTTTCCACTATGTTTTTTCTAAGAATTAATTTTCTTAGAAAAACAGAAAATTTATCGTTTAAAATGTAACAACTCTTATTATGCAATTTTTTTATATTTTATTTACGTCTAAGTTATCAGATCTAATTATTGCATCATAACAATGTAATCCTGTTTTGTTGAATGAGTCATCGTTTATTATATGATGGTATTTTCCATTCATGGGACTTGTTCTGCACTAATGCAAGCACGAAATGAAATCTGGAATTTGTGGTTTGTAACCATTTACCTACTAAATTGCAAATTAGTTTTTCCTAAATGGAAATTTTGTTATCTAATTATATCAACAGCAAATAACGTTGAAAACAGTATGCTTCATAAATAAATAAACAAACCATCCGATACCAGGAATTCACTGGCAGTAGATAGTACATTTTCCATAGAATGACATTAAAAAACTAGGCCTACTGGAATTTCGCGAATGGCAAGACAGAACAATCTGTCCATTCCAATTTGAATATTTGAAGAGGGTTAAGCGTATACGTTTTAATTTATATGATAATACAAAGCAAATATTAACATTTCAAAGTGCAGATACGCGTAACGTAAACTTTGAGACAAACGCATTAGTAAATGCTGAATATTACATCAAAACGAATAGAAACAAATAACTGAATATATGAAAAGATAATTACTTATAGTTTTTGTAATAGTTAGCATCAACTTTCCATCCATCCTTTGACTAAAATGTGGTATAGAAAACAGGACTTTTCAGAAAACTTTGTAAAGAAAAACAGTGAACTATTGGGAACAAATTAGTAACAATATTTAAAACTTTACTTAATATATTGTCAGATAAAAATTCAAAGATAATCATTTAAATGGTTTCAAATGTGATGATCTTTTGAGATCTACATAAATATGCATATACATTGAAAATTGCATTATTTGGTCTGTACACCGAGTCATAAAAAAGTAGAACCTAGTAAAATAAATTCGTGAAAAATGCTTCGATTTAAATGAAATGTGCACTTACATAGAACAATAGTGTAGAAACAAAAAAACTTCTTCCGGACATGCGACAATCTCCGATTTTTTTCAATTTTCAACCCGCTAACCGTGCTCGAGAAACAGTTGAACTTTAAAAACTGGAAACGCCACAGTGGACTACAAAATTTAGGGAGTTCTCCAAGAAGAGGTTTACAAATCAAAGATTTATAATATCGAAGACTTGAAACTACAAATTAAGAAAACTTGTATTGAACTCGATCAGCGTATAATGGATTTGTCAATCAATTCCCTGGTGAAAAAAACAATAGAAACCAATATAGATTTCTATTGATTATAATTGTTATTTGGACACTTTATTGGTTTTAATTGTTTTCTATGGTTTCTTTATTGACTTCTATGGTTTGGCTGTATTGAGTGAACAATAGAAAACCACAGAAAACAATTGAAACTAATAGAACCAATAGAAAACAACGTTCCAAATAACAATAGAAAACAATAGAAATCTCTATTGTTTTTTTAACCAGGGAAAAAATGGCGCGTTAGACTGCGGGCTTGTGTAAATTAAGGCCACGTACCAGAGGACATTTTGAGCAAATTTTTAACTTAATTTTTGTTCCTACACTATTGTTCTATATAAGTGCAAAATTTCATTTAAATCGAAGTATTTTTCACGAAGTTGTGATTTTTTTATTGGGTTCTACGTTTTTATGACTCAGTGTATATTCTATTTGCATTAACAAGTAATGATGTTGCTTATATGTATTGTACAGCATAAAACAGTTGTAGAAGTGTGATCTATTACTGATTCTATAACTACTTGGCATGTAGTTCTATAGAAAAAGACACTGCTCATGTGCCCTACTTTAAACTGAAGTAATGCATCACTTAGTATATGAGTCCATCTGAAGTAGTATCTGCTAGAATGCACATCATAAACCAACTGCCTGGCAAATAGACATTACCACAAAGCCCTTCAGACTTTCATATAGTTAAAACCTCTCCTTTTATTCGATTTATTCAATCTTCATTGTTTTTTCCCTTGCATTCAGGGAGTTGCAGTGATAGTCTAAAATAACTCTTGTCGGATCATTTCCGGTATCCACACGGAAGTATTATCTCGTTGGGAAAACCTAATTTCACAAGTTTATCACAACCATGGATTGCAATTTTGAAAAGTGAAGTGAACAGTCTCATATTCATGGATATCTAATCATCTAATGGAATCGTTTACATCGAAGAAATCTAGGGGCTTCTAAAAATAGTCATGAAAGGTGAGTGCAAACCTCTGTGCACTTTAGATGGAGAATTATTTTTAACTGCATTATGCCAGAGAATGCATCGAGTGCAGTACGTTTGTAACATCTGACATGAACAACACATGGAAATTGGAAACAATAAAATGCATTAAAATAACTTGTAAGAAACTCATCCCTGTGGCAGTACAGATCGATGGCATGGATCAAATTCAACAATCTCACAATCTAAAATGTTACAAACAGTATTTTGTTTTCTCTTCACAACGACGATGGCACATTTCTCAATTCCAGAATGTTTTCCTTGAGAATTTCCAATGGAATGTTCTTTGGACTACAATGTGTCAACTGGAACACAATGTGTGACATAAGACAAAGAGTGGCATAGAAGATAATGTGGGACATAAAAGACAATGGGCGGAAATGGATTACAATAATGTGTGGAATGGGATGACAGACAAAAAGTGACAATGGGGAGTGGAATGAAAGAATATATGGAATGAATTTTAGACAATGATTAAACTGGAAAACAATGTATGGAATGTAAGATAATGTGTTGGATGGAAGACAATGTGTTGGATGGAAGACAATGTGTTGGATGGAAGACAATGTGTTGGATGGAAGACA
>JAQGBW010002627.1:0-19047 GCA_034698625.1 Julus scanicus
CCCCCCCCCCCCCCCCCCCCCCCCCCCCCCCCCCCCCCCCCCCCCCCCCCCCCCCCCCCCCCCCCCCCCCCCAAACTCAGATTCCGCCCCGGGTGGCAAAACCTGTAGCTACGCCACTGAGTGCTCGGTCTCATGCCAATGCAATTTGAGCAACTGTGGTATGTGGGTGTACTCAAATTAATACGTCTTACAATCGATGTCGTCTTATAATTGATGAAATACAGTAGTTTAACACCCTATCAAGGCTACATGTACCTATGCAAATAGATTATCTTAAAATAAGTACATCATACTCACATGTTTGTAACTTGTCTTTAACATAACTGTATACATGCAGCCATGTTGTAGAAAATAATTATAGACAGTTTCATGTCACCAGGAATATACTCTATAAATGCATATAAAAACATTTTTCAAGTTGTTTAAACTGAATTCCAAGCCTGGGTACTTCAGTATTGGTAAAGAAAAATTCCACCACTTGCAATAGGAAGTATAAATGTTGGAACATTGATGGAATTAATTTGATTACTTTGAAAGATGGGATTAATTTCTACTTCACCACGAAGACAGTGTCCCACCTGGTGGTAAACGAGCGTAAATTTTTAATTCTCCTTTGTAAATCAGATTAATGCCATCTGCTCATATTTCGAGCTATCATTAATATCTCTTCGTCGCAATTTACAAAATATCTAAAACTCGACAGTGATTTTTATCAGTGTTGAATTGAATTTTTTTGTTTTTTTTTGTTACGTAGATGGCCATCGTTCGTCGTTTAGCGTTTGTTTCGTAATGGACGCAAATTAAAGTCAAACAAAGAGAGTAAACCTCAATTAATCTCATAACCGGATACAGAAGGTCTGGCTCGATTAACGAATAACAATACGCTAATTTAGTTCTAGGACTGAAAAGCAGTTGTTACTTCCGTCTAATAAAAATCCAGTGTCTGTCGCGATAGAGAAAGGTGCAATTGGTCAACATTGACCCATCACCACTGACCTATATCTCCAAAAGCGTTTTTCGCGTGCATATTAATTGCGCGCGCAGGGTCAGCATTTTCATTATCTGAAAATCACGTGACTGCGTCCCCCTAGCGGCTAATTAGAAGGTAGAACCATTGTTTGCCCGTTTCGTTATTTGTTAAGTGATTTTCTGCTCCGAAATATCCCCTGAGCGCCCCCTAACACTAACGAGCTCATCATACGGCATAATTAACCGGTTAACATTTGTAGCCCCTCGAGGGGACCGAAATTCACCTGCGTCTGACGCAAGCAGCCATGCGTCAATTTTAAAAACCTTCAACAATTTGTTCGCCATCGTATTTAATAGTGGACTTTTTGAATCGTATAAGGCAGTTAGTGTGATAGAGTTGAGGTGTCCAGGACACACAATATATATCTACATATATAGTGTTGATAGGATTCGAGGGAAGGATAACTTTATTGTGGTAGAGTATGAGGTCACAGATGGCCCTATGCATTTTTAGTAAATCAAACCTCATTATGATGAACGTTCTTGATGTTACCTGTTTTTTGTAAAACTTATTAAGCCGGGTCTCCACCAAGACGTACATGTACGTATAAACACGTTTTTACAAACATATGCAAAATCGTTTTCCCTCCGGGTTTGTTTCAGCCGCCGTTATTTTGTAAATATATTTGCAAATGTAAAAATTGTCCACCTTTTAAATGTCTTTAATAGCTGCACAATTTTGATATTTACATTTACAAAATGGCGGCTGAAACAAACCCGGAGGGCACATTTTTTTGCATATGTTTGTAAAAAACGTGTATATACGTACATGTACGTCTTGGTGGCCTTCAGTAACAAAGATATATTCTGCTCTAAAAATGGTAAAACAATTGCAGAAACTCGGAACATTGATTGATGATCCAGAGATGTGTGTTCGTAAACTGAAGCATCGTTCGTAAAGCGAAACATGTGTTGTTCGTAAACCGAATTGTTCGTAAACCGAGGTTCTACTGTAATACAATATCGTATAAGTTAGATTATACACGTCATGGATGCACAGTATATAGAGTTTCATTTTAGGGCATTTAAAGTATAGAAAAAAAAGTGTCATTTACAAAAATTAATGTTTTGTTGCTCAGCAGGTGTGAATAAACGAACGGATTTTTGCTTCAAAATTGAGATGGACACGATGGGCTTTGTTGTTCAGAATTTTGATTCATGAGAATGCGATGAGGAAATGGACGTTGAATGAAAAATGCATTTGTGTCGATTGACCTGACACAAGAGAGCCAAAGGCGCCACCAAGGGCGCCACGCGTTTTATATGAATAGAAGACGTGGCCGATTATGCTGCTTAAGCAAGCGCCCGCTTGTCATAAGTCATTTTTGACAAGGAAACCAAGGCTTAGAACATAAACACTAGCCTAGGCCAGCATCCATTATTTTTCGTCGGAAATTTTAGCGCTTAAAACCCTGCTGAGTTTACAAAATATCGTATTGTGCGATGTGTCGCTCGCTTTGTCCGATTTTAGACAAATTCGGGCAAAGATTAATGGCTCTGAACCGCCATTAAAAAGGCATTTTTATTAATAATGCATGCATGCCGATGGCGAAAATGTGAAACAAATAAAAACGACGGCTACATTTTATAGCCATATCCGTTAAAATCTGCTGAATTGAAAATTAAGCGCTTTTAGACAGCCGTGAAATCTATATGTGTTATGCTAAAATTTTCCAAATACACTGCTATTATAAATAATAAATACAGCAGGTATAAAACTCAAGATATACGTATCGACACAAGTATAGAATACATGGAGAGAAAAGATTAAAGATAAATGAAGAAAGAAATACTTTTGAAAAATGTATCACTGTCAAGTATAACTATGTTGCCATTACTATCACGGATTTTATTACCGCAATAAAATGGGAGCTAAGTTCATAACGATTATTGGCAAATTATCACTGGGAACTTAATTAATTTTCTTCTAGCGAGCGTTAGAGTTTCAATTTAAGTGCATACTCAAACCACTTAATTTCTTTTAGTGGCTTTTAATGGCCTCTTAATAAGCCAGATAATCTAAAATTTTGCATATCCAAACAGGTCCCAGTACCATTACAATGTTCCGGATTAGCATGGATAGCAATTAAATGCTTTAATTATGTCCTAATTTACAAAAATGTTACGATAATTTATTATAATATGCCGAAAAGTCGACAAAATGGGACGATATCTTTAAAATAGAATGTAAAAAACTTTCCCACATATACAGTGGACTATACACTTTGAGATGCCAATGTATCGTTTCCCGTAAATCAAAACTCCAAGATGTTAGACAGACACACCACGCGCTTGTGTCATTAGTTTTGTATTTTTATAGCATTTTCCCAAATAACATTTTTAAAATCTGCGAATGCAATCGGGATACAAATTGGAGGGTCTGCAAAGAGGATATTTTAAAGTGATAAGTTGACTCGCCACCAGGTGAGGATGCTACGAAGGTGATAAGAAATATCCTTTTACAATCACTTTCTTCTTTTATTTTTTATTAGTGCAGATTAAATCAGTGCCTCCTCCTCCTCGTAAATATATAACAGACATTGAATTATTTTTTTTGTCCTAGCTCGAAGATAGCCCAACACAAATTACATTCTGAAATCATAATAAATTGCAAGAGCAGGCAGGCTGCAGTTCGAGACCATCTTCAGGTGTCCCTGTTCTTATATTTTAATATTTAATGACCCGACTAATTCGAGGGCAGGTTGTTTTTCAGCCTGAAATAACAAGACACGAGTTAACTATTAAGTGCAGTTTTACAATGTTTGTGCTATGAACACGTTGCAACGAAAATCCATCTGCCGAAACAGTTTCAAAAATATAATCAAACCTTTTTAATGAGGGTGAATGCATGCAACGAGCTTGAGGTGTCCGGTCAAATGATCGCTAAAATTATACGTTTTAAATCTCCAAATCCATTGTCTGTGAATTTATATAGGCCTGTTGAATGCAACCTGCAATTAAACCAGAGTTTTTGCGTCTCGTCACCGGCCATTTTACCTTCACTTTCACCTTTAGCGAATAATCATAGACCCGTCACTCTATAAACAAAAAATAACAAATATAAACTTGACCTCGTGCCTACCTCATTACAAAAGCGAACTTGACCCTCAATGGGGTTTATTATACTACATGTAGCTGAAATAATATAGTGAACAAAATGGTCTATTAGGCATAGGCATGCATGGCGTTAAATTTATGGGGGTGGCGGCGTTCCAAGAATTGTTACTGTGAAACATGTCCTGTTTTTGAAAACAGACTACATGTTTTCGGTGTTTATGAAACCTATATCTTATGCTTTAGGACAAACTTGTGATTTTTAAAATATATATATTACATATAATTGGAAAACATGCTTGGATGAAATTGTACTCATGAAAAGTGTGGAAAAGGGCTTTTTTTTTGAAAACATATCTTTTGAATTAAAAAAAAAAACAATTTTCGTATTATTACAATCTGTATGAAATATTCCACAATATTGATGTGTTATAAATGAAATATAATTTGATATCAATATAATCATAACAAATCATCAAAAATATATTATTTTAAATTTATATGTAATTTCGACAAATTCTGAATGTGTCTTCTTTGGAAATTCCACAATATTGACGTGTTATAAATTAAATATAATACAAAACATCAATATAATTAATGCTAAATATTTATCAAAAATATACTATTATTTAAAATGCATATGAAATTCCGAAAAAAGTTAAAATGTGTCCACTTTAGAAATTCCACAATAATGATGTGATTTTAATGAAATACAATGCAATATATAACTACAAAAATTCATAAAAGTCGTCAGAAATTCGGTATATTATTTAAAATTTATATGAAATTCCAACAAAAAAAATGGCAATGTGTCCACTTTAGAAATTCCACAATAAGGATGTGATTTTAATGAAATACAATGCAATATAACTAAAATAATTCCTAAAAAGTCATCAGAAATATATTATTTTAAATTCATATCAAATTCCGAAAAAAAATGGCAATGTGTCCACTTTAAAAATTCCAAAATAATGATGTGATTTTAATCAAATATAATGCAATATAACTACAATAATGCCTAAAAAGTCATCAGAAATATATTATTTAAAATTTATATGAAATTCCGAAGAAATTTGCGTTGTGACCACTTTGAAAAGTTCTAATGTAAAATGCAAAATATAAATAAACTAATCCTCATTTTTCACGAATTTTGCAAAATTAAGCAATCGATGTCTTGTTGGCAACAGTGTAATTTTGTCCTCATTCCCAGTACGGTGCACGTGTTCTTTCCCTAGAGGGCTCTGGCAATTTAGAAGGGGTAAATAGTTGTCATGTATAGATGATGAAACTTGCAATGACGTCAGGACCGGCATTCTTTCGTAGCCGCTTATAATTGCCCCCTTCGTAGGTAATACTATTAAATGCCCCATTCCTCGTCTATTAATGAATTTTAAGCTTGGGTTAATGGGCGATGCTCGGGTTTGACCCCCTCGCGCACGTGCACTGGCCCCCGGGCCAGGGAGGGTTGAAAGGGCATTAAGGTGGCTTATGGAAGAGTAGGACTCACTATTGCATAATGGACCCATGTTTGCACTCGTTCGATGAAGCGCCCCCTTGTTTTATTGTGATCTGAAGAGGAGGAATCCAATCTAACAACGGCCTATATATTAATAATATATCCCAACCGTTATAATAGCCCCCTTCTTCATCCCTCTTTTTTATCTCGTTTTATTATTACCAATATGTTTTAAATCAGCTATTTAGGTCCGAATTTAGCCTTCGCTGCATTTCTCTCTTCGGGATATTATTATGATTTTTTGTGTTATTTTCCCCATTGTTGGGTCTTTTTGGTAAACATGAAAGTTTAAGGGCATGGTAAGCCTATGTTTATCATGGTTAAATACTATCATATGCCTGTCACGTGCAATATATAAAACACGATTTGTCAGCTGGCCAATACATCACTATACGAACTATAAAATACGTGTTTGTAAAGCAGAAGTTATTAAAAAATGACTGTAATCAGAACGTTTCAATTTGCGTATTTTAACCTTGCTTTTTAAGATTGATCTTTGTTTTTTGGGGTTTTTTTGTGTTAAAATTTCAATCGTTTATGTTCCACCATCTTGAATTAATCCCTGGTAGGAGGTTGCCCTGCATTACAGTGGGGACTTTAGTGATTGCCTTGGTTTAAGGGTTCCAACGATAACTGCCCTAAAAACTGTATTAAAGAATTTTGGAATGGTACCGAATCGTTGTCAATAAGATTAGGAGCGTTATCTTAACGATATTTTAAAACATCGCTGCCATCTTGTTAAGTTGCCAAATTAAGGAATCACACACTTCTGAAATGTGAATTTCAGGAAACCGTTAAAATACACAAAAACTACTACTTACAGACATGTCATAACGACGCATATTAAGTAAATAGAACGTAAATTCATAAACCAATACATTACATACAATGTCATTTGTGTAAATGGAATTTTTTGATTTGAACTTAATTTTTTTTCAAATATTTTTTAGAATTATTTGTGTAAAATCTAAACTGTTGGATTTATAAATGAGGGAAAATATGTTTTGTAATCATAATCAATCTTGATTTAATTGGACCCTGTACATGATTGCAAATGCATATAGCCATACACACAGAATATCCGAAATATTCCGAAAAAAATCCTATCTTAATACACCCATGCATACCTCGCTTTTTGGTCTAAATACGTTCCGGAAAAGTTGGCCGTATAGCGAAAAGCCGTATAACGAATCAATTATTTCTGCATTGTGATTTTCATTTTTTCTCTTTTTAAACGAAATGAAACCCATAAGTTATTTTATTGTTAGCGAAATCCTACCTTGTTTGTGAAAATTGGGGTAATTTATCACATTTTTTGGCCACTTTATTTAATTACAGCATTTTTGTGTGTGCCGTATAACGAAACATTGTGGGCTGTAAATCGAAAAAGTGCCATAATTAAAAAAAGCCGTTATTGCGAAAAGCCGTATAAAGAGCGACCGTATAGCGGGGTATAGGTGTATCTGTTTTACTAGAAGTTCTAAAACTGGTAGCACAATCGAATCTTATATCATTCACAAAAGGTGAAGATTTTTGTTATTTTATAAAATATCGTAATGTATATCTAAATTAAAAAATCTTTGGTAGAAATGGTAACATCTGTTTGAATGTACATTTTCTTAGTTTTTGTGGTGTATGTACTAGATCTGAGGAAGAGGGAAAGGATCCGACATACACAAAACTTCCATAATTTGGGAACCACCTGCTTTTACCACAGAAAGTACTCGTAATTTCCAATTTTCTTACTGTGACTTAAGTGTTGGATTCTTGAACCTCAATTAGACAACAGCCCAAGCGCGGGCTAAGAGGTCAAGCACATGCCGCCGGACAAAGGCACACACGCGTTTTCCACCTGAGGCAACGGGGTCAGTTAGCACGAGCCGCCCCGATTTATGACCCCCTGCCATATTTCTCGGTTTTATACCTCATTTCCGCCTTTTTATTCCAATTTCGATAGAAGCTTTTTCGACCCCCTGGATCATCAGGGTTGTTTTCAACCTGGTGTTTCTATGGTGTCGGTTCACTCTAATAAATTACGTCATTGTGGTCTGCAGGGCCAATTTCCCCCTATTGTGGCTGACCACATGCGCCACTTTTCGCTGTTGGTCAACGTCTTAATACCACTAGACCTCCATTCTTGGGCATTATGTTCTTCATCTCTCAGTTGAGGCCCATAATCTCACTAATGACCGGCTTAATGTAATCTCCCAATAGTGAAGTGGGCATTGTCTTCAAAAATACAGCAATATGCGTGTTGGGGTTTAAAATGAAATTATATTTTCGAATATGCATTCTTGTTTAAATACATGTATACTCCAGAAAATATGCTCAAATATATATATTGGACATGCACAAGAATGTATTTTTAACCGACAATTTTTGATCGATAATTATATATATATACTACATGTTTCTGGCAATATCGTTTGACCTGCATATTTCGACCATTAAGTCGAGAGCCCAAATATGGAGGTTCATCCGTGTTGGGGTAAATTAACCGGTTTCCCATGCGTCCCAAGTATGGGAATATTTTCAGCGTATCAATGTTGACCCCTGACCCTTCCCCATGGCCAGCTTTGTGTTGTTACCCTACATGCTGTTGAAAGGGTAACCGAGGGTACCCCCTTAATGCCCCGTTAGGTTCACAATACCTATTTAACCCAAACGTTTTCATCGTTGCTAATTTTGGAAAAACGTCCCGTAATGTATGATTCTCGCAGCAAAGGGCTTTTCGAAATGACAATATAGGCCTAGGGCACAATTCTGATCTCAGGGGTCATGTAGGGTAGTTCGGTCGCATAATCGGCGTATATAACTGCTGTTGAAACGAGTTTTTGTTTACGAAGCACCCTGAGCAAATAGAGGCGGTCACCGTGAAATTCGCTGGACAGTGGTCAGCAGGGCGATTTATGGGACGTCCACCCCAGGCTGAATTATGGCTGCTGACCACACCCTCACGTATATAGGGTCCTCAAAAACGCCATCTTGAATTTTTCCAATTTTCAAACTGAAATGTGGTTCTTGCTTAATCTATATCTGGATACTATCTTAGTTGAAGTAAGTGATTGAAGTAACAATAAATAAGACTATACAAAGCTTCATTGTATTTTTCCAGTGCAGTATGTTCTTCTGTAATGTGGTATTCGTTACTGAATAGCATCTCACTTCGCCGACAGTCCACTACCGCCGTTTTCCATTTTGCCGACTCCCATTATATCACATTGAAGAATAATTTTACGTTAATTTATTATAATTTTATTAGAGCCTAGTTTTTGCCTAACTTGTCCTAAACTAACTTAACCAAATTATTGGCCGACGCAACGCGTAGTGTCGGCGAAATGGTGTGTCGGCAAAGTGGGACGATCCCTATTAGATGGGCTCACATTAACTCGAAAAATTACATTTTCATAATAAATTCATGATTTAGTTCTCTGGTATTTGTTCTCAAAAAAATAGTGTAAGTGAACAGCTGACCGGGAGGGGGAGGGAGCAAAAAACGACTAGTTTTTCAATGTAATTTACACCAGTTTACCTTGAATTTTAGCTTCAAATGGAAAGTTGAGCTTTGACAATAATTAAAAATAAGCAGAGGGGAGAAGGTCAGCAGGTCTGTAGGCTCTGCTACTCTTATTTCGAAGCGATAAATAGATAATAAATTACGGAACCATTTTATTTTTTTTCTTCAAATATTTGTTACTTTGAACAACTATTTCAGTCAATTTCCCTCACCTGGCTACCGGTTTTTTTCTTCCGCCCGCCCAAATGAGCTTTTTGTTTCATTAACTCCCAGAAATGTAATTTACTGATACGTCTCTATTTCGGCGTGGTGTGCACCCTCCGACCTTGTTCAAGCTTATTTAGAAAGCGCGAGCCCTCTATAAAAAAACGACATAAAAACGAGCTAACGAAATTGGGGATAACTTTCCTATTGTAGAAAAAAGTTAATTTATAAGCAATTCAAGATATTTTCCTGCAAAAATGAAGGTGAGTTGATCTACTATATATAATGATAACTGCTGCATATTCAAAGTATAGTTATTCCATGTGTATGTGAATGTCTAAAACTACAATGGAATCTCGGTGTTCGTGGGTATTCGGGGGTGTTCGTGAACAAAAAAGTTCGTGATCTGAATCAATTTTTCCCATTACAATTAACGTAAATCCAAATAACGCGTTCTTCGTCCTAGAATTTTTTTAAACATGTTATGGCTTTATGCGTGGAAATAATGCAGAAAGGAAATAAATATAACAGTAATTTTCTTAATATATAACGTACATCCATGATTTCCAACATATATGAAATAAAAGACACCCACGTGGTGTCGTCATTCTGAAGTTGCTGTGAATCAAGTTCATTTGCAGATTCTGTTTAACAAATTTACTTTACCAAACATTGTTTCCATTAAGAAAATTTGTATTATTCTACTCTATTCTGTTGTTAATTACATAATTTAAGTCTCAAATCGACGTCATCAATGGATTGTCATCCATTGCATCTGCAATTGGCGTGGATAAAACTACAGACGAACTTTTGCCATATTTGCAGTTGAGGCAAATCCATGTAACTAATATCGATTTTAATTTAAATACTTCAAAATAATAACACATTTTTGATGTTTCTTGTATTTAGTCAAACTTATCCGTAACAAAGATGTTCTGCTGGAACTAGTAAACAATGTTCGTGAACTGAAGCATCGTTGGTGAAGCGAAACAGTGAATAGTGTTCGTAAACCGATTTTTTCGTAAACACAGACTTTCGTAAACCCAGGTTCCACAGTATAGGCAATTTAGGATGACCTTTGATATTCTCTACCCAACCTTGTTTTTCCAAAGGCTCTGTAGTTTTTATTACTCAAAATGCACAACTGTAATTCAGGAACGTATATACTCGCAGCATATTATAACTTACAAATTTAAGTTTACTAAAGATCTGAAAGTTTTGCCCAAAATATGTACTGTATATGCTAAGAGGCTTTCAAGGCATATTGCTGAACATTCATTTACTGACGCAGATAAACTGAGAGGGGAAATGGAGTTGAAAGATTGGCATTCTTGTACACGTTGTTTATGCATGGGTCCTTCACAGAGTGCCCCCCAAAAAATAGGGATAAAAACATACACTCTTTTAGCAGCTCTAGTTGCAAGCTAGCTCCTCATATACATTGTTATGACCGTGATTCGGCATGTTTTCCCGATTTTGCCAATTTTCCGGTTCCTTTCGGCCATGCTTTTTTAGTTTTGTCCAAAATATACATAGTCTCATCGCACATTGGGACCTACTAGTTGAATAGAGGGCCTGTTGTAGGGGGCGCGAGTTTCGAGTGCTCGACCAGTTCCCCTTAATTAGGCTTACATAAGCGTGACCATGATTCAGCAAAAGTGCGTTTAATGGGTTGTGAATGATATTCGCCCCCTAGCGGTATCCCCTCGCTCGTCACAAGCTGCTTTTATGCTTTTAGTTTTTAAATATGGCCCCACCATTGACATGATGTCACATTTACCAATGGGATTGTGATGTGATTTGACGCCAAATAAAACGGAAAGTTGCGTCGGTTCCGGTTTTCACGGACCTTAACGTGAATTAGCATAAAACGGCTGTTAAGCTCTCGACTGAAGGGGCTCCACGCGTGTGACCAATTCACACGTGCAGCCGTGACGTAATGAGTGACCCCCCTTGACCTCAGTTAAAACTGTAGGCCAAGTTTGGACATCCTTATGCTGTACACCTCCTACATTTTAGAATGATATTGAAGATGACCATTGTGCTTATTACAATTTTAATCACGTAGTATCACTTTAGTGGTACGTTTAAAATGTACATTGATGTAAAAATGTGTCGTCTTCTGATCTGTAAGTAACTTTTGAAAGTTTGGATATTATTCTTTGTTCGAATGTTGCAAGTTCAAAATCTACAATTTTTGAGTGAGGCTACTATATATTTAGGACGAAAATAATTACAATGGTTTATTCTTAAATTTTATCCTAATGACTCTCAAAAATGATAGAAAAATTTTTTAATACAAAATTTTGTTTTGATTTGTTGGAGTTTTGGGCTAGGTTTTCTTTTTAAAAGAATTTGTATAGATGCACTTGTCATATATCATCTTTCAGGATTTCTTGGCATGTATATTTTGAACGGTTTTTACTAAACACGCCGCAAGGAAAATCTGAAGTTAACTGTTTGATGAATAGTAACATTAGCTTATCAGTCACAGCATCTTTCATCAAAATGGATGCAAGCGTTTTCAAATTTTTCATATTTGGCTGACATCGTTATCTTGGATGATTTCTATGATGGTTTACTTGCGCTAGCAGAAAGTAAAACGTTTTATATTACATGAAACACTTCCTTTTCATTCAAATAGCAAACAAAACAATACTAGGCATAAGCTAAAAAAGCAAACTCAGAATTCAATTGGCTGAAATTAAGTACAGTTTGATCGGTCTGACAAGCATCTGGACAGAATCGACAAGGGTCCACGAGGTGCAGATTGGACCCGGTGCATTTTTCTCGCCAATTTTATTTAATTTTTCACCTTTTTCATCTCTCTCATCCACATCTGTCTAATTTTTAAATCCCAGAGTGATGAGGATAAAAATGTACTCAGGTAGCGATAGGATCCTTTCAAAACTCTGTTTTTGTTTGCAGTTTCTGGCGGATATTTGCTACCACCGTGTGTACACGATTAGTGGACACCTGTAGCCGACTTCAAATAATGATTAGCTCTCGGTTTCATCGGGTTATTGAGGGGTTCTATCGGTTTTTGGGGGCTCGGAGCGCGTTTGGAGCGAGGCACCTCAAGGGGCGCCACCACAGCACCGGGTTGCTCCGAACGCTATTTTCGCAAACTGCTCGAAGATAAGGTGACTTTTTTGTTAAATAATGATTCGTCGATGATAAACGAAGGTGATGGGTCAACAATTTTCTGCCTTCTGTTGTTTTTTTTCGCTTCCAGGCGCGGGGGTGACGCTGGTGGGAATGGTGAATCTCCACCAAAATCAACACGAACTTCGCATCTGAATCAAGCTTCGGTTTTGTCCACAAACAGTGGGACCACTTGAATTTTAACGTGTGCACAACAAATTATGAGCTATTCTCGCCCCCATCATGACGATAATGTTTTGCTACTTAAGTTTGTTTGTAAATAATCTGTTGCAGAAGTGATGATGAAATTGAGCATGTCATGATATCGTATAAACTTGATGAGCAGATTGCCTACCTGCCTGGCCATTTTTTTTGTTTATTCCTCTGTTCTGATAATTGGTTGTAGCATTTACTAGTTGTGAAAATAATGGTTCGTTTTCTTCAAGATTTGCTTCTGTTAATTTCTTAAACCTTGAGCATGAGCACGAGCATGAGCTTGAGCTTAACATTCGTATGTAAATGTATTGAAATATATATTTTTTTTTCCAGAATCAGTTTTATCTTTTGGCTATTTACGAGTGTATATCACGTCGTCTAGGATATTTTTAAGACCTACTTTAAATAAGGAGCATTGTGGCCTGAAAAATGTAACTGCTTCCTAAAACACAATACTATACAGTGTATACATTATACCATTCACTTATAATTGATGAACCTTAGTGGTACAGATAAGTTAGTTAATTTACTCGGTTTTGTGCACATCAAAGTTTTTTTAGAGGTTAAGCTCCTCTTTTTTGAAATACATGTTAATTTACATTCGTAGAGACCTGCGTACAAATTCTTAAGTGCTTTAAATGCGGATATTTGTTGTAATTATGAAATAAAAATGTTGACATCTTCAACCAAACCCTCCTTTAAACAAAGTTGTTTCCAAACGTTTTCATACCATCGCCATTTGTTACCATTTGTCCTCTTATGTGAGCTAGTCGCCCCAGATTGAGACAATTGTTTCTATATTTTGTTGCTAATGCTCCATTATGCATTGAGCTCAGGTTTTGTCATAATACCCCGTGTATTGATGATAGAATTTCGTTGATACTCTGCAGTTTTAGCTCAGTTCAAATTAAATAGATTTTATTTATAAAAAGAAAAGCAAAAGTATCCTTTGCGGGTACAGAACTCACGCAAGCAAACATGCAAAACACGAAAGTCATACAGATAAGCTTAACACAGGAAAACACGCAGCGTTTAATAACAAGCATAAAATCCTTCATAAATGAATAAAATACTTCATAAATGCAAAATTATCCTTGTACCACAGTTGTTCAAATCGCATGAGCTTGAAACTGAGCTGTGCCTCAAGTCCCAGATACATGCCACAGCTGCACAGATAAATTGCCAAAACGAGCTCAAGACAGCCAAATGTCAGACTCTGCAACTGTGATAGGGACATAGGGTGTCATCTCAAGATTTAGCTTAAGCTTGAGATGCAGCTTAGAAGAGATGAGGTTTGAGCGTCAGTTTGTTGAGTAACCGTGGTATGGCCTTAGTGCTTTATGATTATTCCTTGCAGTGAAAGTGGAATTAAAACAGAACAACTACTTTTGTATTTTACAGTTTGTGTTCAACGTTTTGGTCTCAATATTGCCACAGTTTTTCATTGACTGGATAATCGCACGGTTTCACCAGGGGATGTGACGACGATGTGAACCAAATGTGAACCTAGGTGAGTCCCAAACCAAAATAATGCAAAATTCATACGTTTAATTATGTGTTTAAGAATCTATAATAAGCACATTCGGGAATACAATCAGTTTTAGGGAATACTTTTTAAAACTTCAGTTTGTAGCTTAGGATAGGCCTTTAGGTCATAGGTGAAGGGATTCATCCTGAATGGTCCATCTTCCTTGGTATTTTATTGATTCCCAAATGAATTGCCCCAGGTTTTCCACAATGGTCCTCGTCCAAACTGAAGTGGCTCTTGCATAACCTCGTCGCGGTCCTATAAATGGCAAAAAGCGTGTCCAATCGACACGAGCGCCACCTTTTGTCTCCCTTCGCCATCTGCTGGCAAGCCTCTGTCCTCTATTTCACGCCACTTGAAAATTCATTTCATTGTCCTCCTCTCTGCACCCTCTTATTATTGCACGGAGTTCCCTTTACATAACATTGGCACCTGAAAAGGACCTAAGCCCTTATCCGTTTTCAATTACACTTTTGTATACAGGAAATTAATGGCACTGGGATTACTTCTCAATTAGATGCGCCGCTCGAACTCTTCTGTCCGCCATTTTGGGTGCCACCTAACTTATGGTCTGTGACAAATTGGGATGCTTGTGGTAAAAAAAAGCTTGGTTTTACGAACAGACATCCCAAGTTTCCATATTGTCATGTTTGTCCCAGATACAATGTTCCCGAATATGTTGCAGACTTGTCTCGAATGTCATAGAAGACGCTGACACCTCTCCCCAAAAAAAGGTTGCATGCAGCGCCATCTGCGGCAATGTGGGTTAACATTCGATGAGCTTCCGTCTTAAAGAATACGCTACAAATCAGAATCAGAATCAAATCAGAATTAAGATAACCTTAAAAGTATTGTTTCAAGATTAATAACTTTAATTAAACTTTAACAGATTAAAATGAATCTATACTATTGTATACAATTGATGTGTACAAGTTTCAATATAACAACATAAATAAATATAAATTAACATTTTTACATTTCGGTGCAGTAATTTTAAATTACGAAATATGAAAACAATTAAAAATAAAGTCCTAACTTTTCGAATAATTTCCATTTCATCATTTGTTGATAGAACGTCATTAGTAAATTTCTGATACACCTTGCAAACCGCGAATGTGTGCGGAGATATGTGTATATATATATATATATATATATATATATATATATATATTCCCATAATTTACATAATTGTATAGAGTACTTTCCTAATGCCAACGGATGGCTAATTTCTGAAAAATCAGTTTCAATTGTTTTTCGTGGTTGTTAATTGACAGCTGTTGGTACGTTTTCGCAGCATGTTATGAGCGCCCCCAGCGAGCAACCTCATAAGGTCACCTGGGCCTAATTGACTCTAGTTCCACTTCATTCCAGCACGTGAAAATGAACCCAATTCTAGCTCAGGTGTACCTTCGGAAGTACTTAGCACGAACCCACCCTAAATTATGCCACAAACAAATGCCACAAACAAAAAAAAATGGCGGGGGGAGTTGGGGGGAAGGCCAATCAAGGTTTGCATGCCGATGAAGTGCCCCTAGGGGGAATCAGGATGAGATAAGGAGCAAGCCTAACTGTTTACCCACCTTGCCCCCACGGACTACTCCTTAGCCCACCACGTGGCAGGTGTCAGAGGGCACGTGTCCCTCCGGACGCGTGCTCTCCATGCATAATGGCGGCCTCATTAAGGAGCGACTCAACTGGTTAGGAAATTCTTTGATTTTTTTTAATACCGATGACCAGGTGAATCGCTCTGTTGTTGTTTTTTATCCTCGCTAATTTGCGAATGAGCTAAGTAATGGAGGCCAGGTGAAAAATGCAGGTTCGAGCATCGAAACTTGCTCGCAATTTAACTTGCCCGTCGTTAGGCCTAAGTCGTTTTAAGATTTGTTTGATAGACGGCGAAATGAAAATTGTTAATCTGATTGCCAAGAAAAATGGCGGGAAGGAACTGTAAAAAAAAAAAAAGTTGTATAAAAAGTTTACGAGATAGCAATTTGACAATTTGAAAAGGATGTGAGGATAACATCGAAACTCAAGTCTGAAATTTCAATCTTTATGAAATAAATGCTTTTAACTCTTCAGGGGGTGAAGACCCATCTGTTGTTATTGATAGGACAGATTTCCCGCACTTTTAAGAGGTCGTTCACTATTTCATTTTAACTTAATAAGCTCGGTTCTCTTTCAAATGCTTCCCCTTCTATGTTTGTAAAACTGTCGAAATTTGTATGATATTTTCTTTTCCAAATGAGTAAATTTTTCGTTTACATTTCATACTGTGCTTACGATATACACCTGAATTTGTACATATTTTCATTGTATATTGTGCTTATATTCGAATGTGTGTATAATTTATTGGGATTACGAAATGTACAGTAATCTATGCCACCAGTTGCCCAGTGCAGTTTGCCTAATGCCCAGTGTGCCAGTATACGCCATTTCAAGTAGTTCTGACTATTGTTTTTCAAACTTAAGTATACCTCTGTATTATATGTGACAGTCAATGTGTCAAGCTAACCATTTTGTAAAATGACTGACCTAAGCAGTTCTTTTACAAAACGACTAATTAGGTCAGCAGTTGCAGGTTGAAGTTTTTTTTTACAAAATGACTGAAAATTTTGCTTGATTATTTATTTGACTTATTGCCTGGTTAGGTTAAGTTATTACTAATCGTGTGTCATTATGTGACCAGTCATTTTGTATTTCCAGTCATTTTACAAAATGGCTGGTTTGACACATTGACTGTAACATAAATACAGGGTAGGCCAAAAAAAAGTCAGCCAACTTTATAAAAACCATAAAAAGTTATTTGTTAATGGAATTTAATAAAAAAAATTACAAATATATTGTTTTTCTCTTTACTTTCGAATTGCCCTCGTTCACGTTCTTTTTTAATGACGTAATCATTCGAATTTGTCTTTCAAAATGGCGTTTACTAAAGAAGAAAGAACCTCGATAGGTTTTTTTACAGTGCTAGGCAATTTTTGAAATTATTTCCGGAGGAAGGTGCTAACTTTGAAGACAAATTGAAATAGGGAATTTTTTTTGTATCCTATTTAAGTACACATGTACAAATTTTCAATAAATTCCATTAACAAGTAACCATTTTATGATTTTTATAAATTTTTCTTACTTTTTATTGGCCCAACCTGTACATATACCATACAGGTTTACCAAAACTTGAATGGAATATAATGTCGAATGCAAGTATTTGGGCTTACAGACAAGTTGGCTATTTCACCTGATGGGCATTTATTTCATTAGGGCATACGACATATGCATAGCAGGCGAAACCAAGCAAGTATGTAGTACATTTATTTTTGGCTATCTGTTGTCCAAATAAGTCTTTGATCAAACGTCCAGTTGCACTAGCGCCAACTTGACCAAATAGAAATACATACAATGAGCTCCAGTTTTTGAGCTCAAGTCAAAGAATCCAAAACAACAACAAAATTACACATAATAATTTGCTTCTTCCAAGTAGGCCTCTGAAGCCCAAATGGTCATGTTCAATGTAATGCAATTGTGCAGGATTGTCCGGTACCAAAATAGCTTTAAATGTTCAGAGTATGAAGGTGTTCATTACCATATCAAGACCTGCATGTCCTAATGTTAACCGGGACCGACAAAAAGTGTTGATATTAGAAAGGTGTTCAATGGGGCAGGTTTCACTGTATTAAATTGTTTTAATTTATATGCGGACATACAATATTATACATGCATACATGATTATAAGGTAATTTAAAATAAAAACAAATATTTGTATTCGTCTTCAGTTATCTGCAGACTTTATTTCTGCCTGTAGTGGTACTGGGTAATATTTTATTGGTATCACGCGTAGCCGCCATACCATGATTACAACGCCATCTAGTGAGAGAGATGAACAACATATCGAAATCGGAATTACAAATCTAAACTTTTTTAAACTTTTCCGTTTTTCAAAAATTATACACTTGCTAAAGTTGCTATACCATTATTTTAGCCTATAATGCTTCTTATATTTATATTTTTTAAAAAAATAACATTTTTAATGCAATATTGTAAACCTAGCCTGACCGACATTTTCTGAAATGTCTGTCAAATTTTTAAAATTACAGACATTTAATTTATTATCCCTTTAAGGTAAACTGCAATCTGTTTCACATTATGTTTTAACGATTTGAGATTTTGAGGGTTTTGACAGAAAAACCAAAACTTGTAAATTGATCACGCAGAAGGTTTTTAAAAGCAACGTACATAATTAGTTTGATGATAAACGAGTTCACCAATTGCGCTTGATTCCAGGTGAAAATGTTCTCTTTAAGGCTCGTTAAATAAATGTGTTGATTGCGTTAACGAATTTTAATAAGGTTTTTGGTAAAACCAACCTATGCGTGCAATCCAAACAATGTAAAGGATTAGCAACATTGAATTATTAATACTTAATAATCTTTTTGACCTTCCACGGTATCATTTTGAGAACAGCTTGTATTTTTGGACACTAACAGATTCTGTTCCTGGCTGTATTCTGCACAAATAGAAACTTTATACTATGAATTTACCTCAGTTATAATTATGAGATACATGCAAGTAT
The DNA here is from genome assembly GCA_034698625.1 of Julus scanicus. Classification (NCBI taxonomy): domain Eukaryota; kingdom Metazoa; phylum Arthropoda; class Diplopoda; order Julida; family Julidae; genus Julus; species Julus scanicus. Next base: position 18,776 of record JAQGBW010002627.1, read on the forward strand.
CTTGATTTTTATAAGTGCATGATTACTTACAATATTGCTAAGATTCGCTTGATTTCTTGCAAAGCCAACGTTATATAGATGTAATGCTGAGTATACATACCAGAACATATCAGTAGAAACGTGTTTTCATGGACATGTTTCGATAAACAGGTTTGCCAAATGCATATTGTTCGCATAAAAAAGCAGCATCGCACGAATGGACCATGTCTACATTACGTGTAGCGCCCTCTGTGGTACTTTTAGGAACTTTCCTGGGGGAAAGGCCAAAAACG
>JAQGBW010002628.1:0-19043 GCA_034698625.1 Julus scanicus
CTTCACCCTTTCCATAGATTGTTGCACACTTTCCATGGACTGTTCACTCTTTCCATGGACTGTTCACTCTTTCCATGAACTGTTCACACTTTCCATTGACTGCTTCACACTTTCCATAGATTGTTAATTGCACACTTCCATGGACTGTGTCACACTTTTCATGGACTGCTTCACGAATTACGTGGCCTGTTCACTCTTTCCATGGACTGTTCACTCTTTCCATGGACTGTTCACTCTTTCCATGGACTGTTCACTCTTTCCATGGACTGTGCACACTTTCCATTGACTGTTCGCACTTTCCATATAGATTGTTAATTGCACACTTCCATGGACTGCTTCACACTTTCCATAGACAATTTACAATTTTCCATGGAACCAGTGTCATAAAAATGGGTAAATATTCCATCCCCTTCCCAAAAATCCAGGGAATTTGTTCGGTACTGATGTTGAGCTGGTGGTTGTGGGTCCTTTAGCATAACTTCAGTTCCTGTTTAGCCAAGGCTTATTTTGCCAGCTCATAATAGAGAAAGAGCCTATTGGCCCTCGGATGACACGAAGGCTTCTTGAGCGCAAACTTTGCTCTTTTGAAAGTAGTGTTCGCAAGCTCTTCTGTTAATCTCGCAAGCTGTCAACCGAATCGGCAATATTTCGACGAAAAAATGGTGTTTTCGTGCGCTGTCAATAATCTTCGTCGTTAACCATTGCTGCGACTCCTCCTATATGCATCCTTAAGCGCGGGAGGCAAAGCTGCTTCGTTCAATTGAAGAGGCGAGCATTAATTAAATATTGATTTAAGATTGTGCTTGAAATCTTTTAATTAATGCTTGTGTCGCAGCACGGCTAATCAGCGTGTCGTGCCGCGATGAAATGAGATCCATGCGCTTAGGCAAAAGAAACAAATCCAGAGCTTGCCTTGCGTCGTGACGCATGCAGTTCTGGGAAGTGTGAGGAGTGTAAGAAGTGTGGGAAGTGTGTGGAGTGTGGGAAGTGTGAGAAGTGTGGAGGGTGTGGGACGTGGAAGGAGTGCGGAGAGTGTATGGAGTGTGGGAAGTGTAACAAGTGTGGAGGGTGTGAGAAGTGTAAGGAGTGTGGAAAAGTGTGAGGAGTGTAAGAAGTGTGGGAAGTCTGTGGAGTGTAGGTAGTGTAAGAAGTGTTGGAAGTGTGAAGAGTGTGGGGAGTGTTAGAAGTGTGGAGAGTGTAGCGAGTGTGGGAATTGTAAGAAGTTTAGAGAGCGTATATAGTGTGGGGTGTATGAAGTGTTGGAAGTGTGAAGAGTGTGTGGAGTGTTAGAAGTGTAGAGAGTGTGTGGAGTGTAGCGAGTGTGGGGAGTGTAAGAAGTTTGGAGAGCGTATATGGTGTGGGGAGTGTTAGAAGTGTGGAAAGTGTGTGGAGTGTAGCGGGTGTGGGAAGTGTAAGAAGTTTGGAGAGCGTGGGGTGTAGGATGTGTAAGAAGTGCATAGTGTGGGAAGTGTTATAAAATTAAGAAATGTAATAAGTGCATTAACTGTGGAAAGTTCCTGGAAACTACTTGTGATAAGGAGTAGTGCAAGCTTTTTTTACACTGTAGAGATAATTGCAAGTTCCATGACTCTGAAGGACTCTGAAGTGTGAGAGCGTTTCAATGCTTTTTGAATCTCTCTTCGTGTTCTTTGAAGACGCCATTTTTGGTTCTTTTGACTACGAGTTTCCTAATGATCGTGCAACTTGTCAGAAGTTGTGCTCAAGCATAAAAAGCAGCATGAAAAGAAGTTGGACGTCAACTCCATCAAGGAAGTTGTTTTGCATTCCATAGCCAGGGTTGGCTTAGCAGTCGGAAGCAGCGCTTTGAATGATGGGGGCTTGCGAGATTTCTTTATTGCTGGAATACACTTTGGGCATGTTTTTATTTTGTTTGTCAATCATGTTGTTCTAAATTGATTAACGACCTGTGCAACTGAAAAGAAGAAAAAAAAGTATGCGCGAGTAAGCCTGGCACTGCGCCCTCTGCTTGTCGTTTTTGTAGCCAAAGGACTCTAATAAAGCCGAACTATTCATTTTCCTTGCCCACGTCATTTGAAAAGGATATTTTAGAAATTTGGAAGTCTGAACTGAATTTTCTTTAAATGTGACAGCCTGAAAGACTTTGTGTAAATTTTCCAGTCTGTAAAAAACTGGTTGAAATTTGCCAGTGTAAAAGAAAGTTGTGATACATTCAGTCTGGAAGGAAATGGTAGAAATTTGGCAGTCTTAAAGAAACTATTGTTGAAATTTGTTAGTCTTAAAGAAATTATTTTTGGAATGTGTCAGTCTTAAGAAAATTATGGTTGGAAATTGCCAGTCTGTACAAGAAACTGGCTGATATTTGCCAGTCTGTAAGAAACTGACAGAAATTTGCCAGTGTAAAAGAAGTTGTGAGAGATTCAGTTTGAAAGGAAATGGTATAAATTGGACAATTTAAAATCAAAATGGTAGAAATTTGTCAGTCTAACATAGAAACTGTAAACATTTGACAGCCACAAATGGATTATTGTAGAAATTTGAAAATAGCTGGTAGAAGTTGATCAGTCAGTAATATCAAAAATAGAGGCTTGTCAATGTGAAATAGATGTAGTAATAATTTGACTGTTGTAGAAATGCTATACATTCTGTATAATAAACATGATGCTGGTATACGATTGCCATGGAGGCAATGTACAAAATTTTGACTTGAGAAGGGGTTTAAAGATGGTCGCATCAAGAGTTAGCAACGCAACCATGTTTGTTGCATCTCGATGGCGGCAAGGAGTCTTGTTCATTCCGTAAACTTTCATCGTATATATAAATTTTGTTTTGCGGTTAGGGGTTTTTTGGGGGAGAGGGACGCCAAGCTGTTTACCCAGTACGTCGATGAAAAATCTGATTGCCATCTCGGCGAATCTCGTTCCATGCAAACGGGGATTTTCGCGGATCTTGACCCCAATTATCCACGGTTCAGCGCCAATGGCGTGCGTCTCTTCGCCTGATGTTGTGACTCTGCAAGAGTTTTCTGAAAATGGAAGAAGGGGGGGGGGGGATGGGGGTGTTTTGAGGGGTAGGGGAGACGAGGCTTCTCTTTGGAATTACAGCATCGATAAGGTAGATCCTCTCGTGATGCTCGAGCACGTTTTCTGCACAATGTGGAGAAGCGCTATCGTTTCCGTGACCTATCTTGCTTTGCCATCGTCGGCGAAACCTCCCTTCTTGGTCACCCCAACGTAGTCTCGTTCTGGGCGGCAAGGAAGGGACCACCAACGCCGTGTGAGAGGTTGTAGCCCTTTAGAGCTGTTCAAGGGGCATTGTCTATTGGAAATTCTGGCATGGTAAAACTGGACAAAAACCTGAAGTGGCTGTGATGGGATTGCCTATTGACAAATGAAGATGGTAACGGAATGGGAGAAATCAAGCTATTGGGAGAAAGTGAAATGGTAGTTGTCATTGTGTTGGGATTGGCTATTGACAAATGAAGATTGTAACTGCATCAGTAGGGTATTCTGGAATGGGAGAAATCAAGTTTTTGGGAGAAATTTAAATGGGAGCTACAGACTTTATAAACTAAAGAATACATTGAAATGATGGTTGTCATTGCGATAGGATTGGTTATTGACAAGTGAAGATGTAAACTGCATCAGTAGGGTATTCTGGAATGGGAGAAATCAAGTTATTGGGAGAAAGTGAAATAGTAGATTTAGACTTGATAAACTTGAGAACAGACTGAAATGGTAGTTGTCATTGTGATAGGATTGGTTATTGACAATCGAAGAAGGTAACTGCATCAGTAGAGTATTCTGGAATGGGAGAAATCGAATTATTGGGAGAAAGCGAGATGGCATAGACTTGATAAACTTGAGAACAGACTGAAATTGTATTTGTTGGTGTTACCGAAACGTGACCATGAAACATGCACAGTTGGTAATAGAGGAAGAAACCAATATGGTGTCGACACCAATTGTTCTATTTGGCTTAATTGGTTTGGTGTCGACACTAATGGCACAAAATGCTATTGTCATGAATATAAAATATCGAGCTTGCAGTGGCAGCACATGGACAAACTGACAATGGACTAATGAAAAATATGGTGGCATCTGAAGTTGTGAAAGATTTTCCATGATATATGCGAGTGAAAAACAATGCTTCTGGCACCAACAAAAACAAAAAATTCTGGCAGCCCCATTATGATGCATGCTGTGAGCGGCCATCTTGAAGTTTCTCCGCCCAGGCCAGAGAGGTTGTACCTCGTTTTTGGATGGCCTCAATCTCGATCGCCATCAGCACTACTTGTTGTTAGCTCGTTTCATTACTTTTTTTTTTTACATTTTCTTGTTCGCTACGGCGTATCTCATCTTCGGGCTTGCTTGTTTTCACGTTTCTCTTCACCGTGTGACCCCCATTTGGCTCTTCTCGCTGACAAATGGCCGTAATAAAGGAACGGGGGTGGGTAGAGGGCCGACGGCCATCTTCGATCAGATGCGTTCTTGATAACACATCACACCACCCCCGCAGAAAGCTGCTCCAGGCGCTCTATGGTGCCCACCAGATATGCAATTACGACCATCCGCTGTCGTGAAGAATGGTTTTTGAAAGCTGGAGATGATGAGAGGACGTGCTGTTAAGGCTTTGGGGGAGGAAACGCCACGGGGGGAATTTGATGCTGAGGCAGCACTGCTTTTGACCTGTCCACTGGGGATCACCTCGGGAATCGCTGAAATTGGACTTGTACGTGTACTTGAGTAGAATGAAAAACCCTCTTCTTCCACAGTGATGAACTACCTACCTTAGAGGAGTTTGTTCATTACTGCCAAACGCTCGTCGATCAAGAACATGAAGTTTTCGGACCTAGATTCCAGAGTAACTCTAATTCCCATTTTTCCAATGGAATTCCAGTATATCGAGAAATTGTTGGTCTTCTAAGTCGATTGTGAATTTTCTCCCTAGTCTAAATTGGTTCTACTGCATCATCCTAATGCATCGTGTTGATTTATGTGTTTATTTGATTGTTATTCATTTGGGTGTCCCAAAATTCATTCAAGATTTGAATTTTGTGCCATTTGTGAGGTAAAGTGTTGCCATGGGAAAAAAACAGCATAACAGCTGACAGTTTATTGTTATTAACCCTCAACCACTATCGTCATTTCGTTAATACACAACTACTATCCTGGGGTTCCAAAAGACCCCAAACTTTAAAAGAATTTTAAATATAAAAAACATGCTTTCAATACTTTAATTATTTGTTTAAACATGTTTTACATATCTGCTAGCATTTGTTATTATTTTGGCATATACTGTCAAAAATTGTTTACAAAATAAGAAAACACAGTACAAATACACAAAGCATCGAAGCAGTTTGTGAGTGTTGCTGAGAGTAGCTGTACGTAAAGTAGCTGTAGAGGGGGAGCTTTGTAAGCATGAAGATGTAAATCTTTCGCGAGAATACGCTCTAGAGAGCTTCGTGAAATGTCCAATTCTTGACCATGGTGCAGAATTGATTCTGACATTGCTCAACAATAAAAATGCGTTGTTTTTAATAACCCTAAACTGTCAGCTGTCACGTTCTTTTTTTCCGTTGGCACCACTTTACCGCACAAATGGCGCAAAGTTTAAATCTTGCGTTAATTTTGGGACATCCAATATGTAACCAAGTGCCCAATAGAGAACTGATATTAGTGAGCAAAGTCAGACATGCGAGTGTGATTATGAGATTCCAGATTAAAATTTTAGATTATATCATCTTATAAGGATAACATGTTAAGTTTCTGAAAAGTGGTTAAAGAATAAAAGGAGGTTCCATAATCTGTTTAACATTGGGTGCCATGCACTTTGAGATTGTTTACTTGGGGTCATTATCCAGATTGTAGTTGACTCGGGTGCAGTTTTCTTTAATTAACTAGAAAAACAAGAATAAATGAAGTATCAAGTTTGAATAAATATAATCATGCATATGCTATTTTTTTTGTAAGAAAGTTTGGAAACCTCGTGGGTTTCCATTCCTATTTTTATTTCCTCTGAAGAAACGTTTTCTGGTAAACAAGCACAAAATCAATTAATATTCTGTCATCGGTTATAGACCTTGTTCTGCACTCTAAACGTGCAATATCATGGATCCTTCAGTTTGTGGGGCGATGAGTTTCCCCATTTTGAATATTCCTCTGCTAATTCAATTGACGTGCGCCCTAATTGCAATTACTGTCTGCATTATTTCGACGAAATGGAATTACGGCCCAGGCCTAATAACATTTTTGCTTTTCAATTTGAGTGATTAGTACGGAGCTGCCACGAGACTTTAATGGATGGCTTGTCGTTAGGGAGAGCCGCCGGATGGAGGCGTTTATCGGAAATTTAATGAAGTTTCCAAATTGTGTATTATACGGCCGATAACGTTGAACGATGATTGCCGACGGAAACTGAAATGCCGAGCTCTTGGTGAACATTAATTTTACGGAAGCTTTTGTTGGCAATTTGAAAACGACATTTCAAATGCTATTTAACAAAAGGACATTTATCATTTTACTCTGGCTGGAAATGTATGACAACTCTCCCTCCTCATATATGATTTCCTTTGGTTTGTTATGTGATTTGATATTTAATTCTTATTAAAAAAAAAATGGGTTTTCATCGGTGGTCCTCCTGATGGAAAAGTATGGAATCTGTCCATGCGACTAGATTTTTATTTCTTTTCATCATTTTAGTCCTGATGGGAATTTATGGCAGTTTAGTTTGATACGAGTATGTGACCAGATTTTGTCATTAAAATGATGTTTAATAAGAGGGGCGGTCAAAAAGTCTTGCATATTCGTTTATTATTCGAAAACCAGATGTCGTGCAAAAAAACTGAAATAGTCATTTTAATGAGCAGGGAAATTGATGTTTTTCAATGTAGGACCTGAGTTTTTGACACATTTATCCCAACGTTTAATGAGATTGTTTGTACCCCTCTCATAAAATGCGTTATGTAGGCTATGCAGATATTGCCGAAACTTCTATTTTCGTCAGTTACAGTTTCGCGTCCTTTCTTAAAATGTAAACACCACCTCTGTACCTTACTTTGTGAAACAAATTTGTCACCATGAACTCCTAACATTTCACTTTAAATTTCATGCCTTTAAACACTGAAAAATGAATAACACCGTTGCTCCTCAACGCGTGAACGCTTTCAAGTGAGTTTCCATTTTGTTTTTAATAGTTTGTTCGAAATTTTGCATGATTTGTGGCGCCATGTAGTGATCTAAAACCCAAATTCGATTCTCTTTTAAATGGCTATTTTAGTTTTTTTGTACGACATCTGGTTTTTGAAAAATAAACGAATATTCAAGACTTTTTGACCGCCCACCGTTAAAAAGGGCGTGCGTTCATCATTGTAGCATTTTGTGATGTGCATGATGCCATGCAGACTGTGATATGGCCACACGGTGTTTAAGATACTGCTTAGTACACGTGTAGTCGTCTTCATCAACATTTTCTTAAATGTTTTAGAATTTGAATATCTTTTATCGCAATCTTCTCCGTAATCTTCTTTCCCTTCTTTAAATAGATGGCGTTTAAGCATTGGAATTATGCAAAACTCATGCATGCTCTGCGTTATTAACACATGTGATGCATAATTTAAGATATGCTTATCTTAATATTCGTGAGATGTATCTTATTTTCAAAATGTCTTCGCAACATCGGTACAAGAGCCACGGTGATGCGTATAACCATTATTTGATGCTGAAAATCATTCGCTGAATTCTAGAACCAGTCGTGGTTCATGAACCCTGTGGCTGATGCATTGGGGCCAGTCATGAGTGCATCATGCCAACTTCCAAGTCTTGTTCGAGGATGGTAGAAGAAACCTGAGATTCTCCTTGTTGGAAACTGGAAAAAGATTGTTGGCTATTGTTTACCAGCAGCCAGAGGTTGATGCACCTGAAGCCCAATGCCATGACTCGAAAACGACGAAGAAGAGGATATGTTGCCGCTTAACTCGTGGTTCCCAACCGCTGAGTTATGGCTGCCATTTGGCGTGGTGGCTGAACGATTGTTGATTACAAGATGGCTGTGAGAAAACGATGAGGGATAAAAAATGAGGCTGATTTATTTACGCTTCTTTTATTTCAGAAGAGCCTGGGGAACGTTTTTCTCTTTTTTATTGTTCTGATAACAAGATTACTTCTTCTCCCGTTGAGCTCTGCCATGTATCATAAAGCGGGTCTCTGGGAGTCGGCGAAATTGATTAAACTGTAGCCCCAGAGAAGGCTTATCGCCGCTGAAGGAACAGGGCGCTACATCAACAGCTATTCAGCTGTTCCATGATTAATTTGGCTGAAGGTACGCCGAAGACGGCTGACCAACTGCGAGGGGGACCACGGAATCCTGGGTGCCAATCATTCCGGATCAGGAGCATTTTTAAGGACTTCTTTTTAGTTGGAGTGAAAAACGTTGAAAGCTATTGTTCAGCAAGGCAGCAGTTTGGTCACGTGGTGTTGTTATTATAAACACTTGAAGCGCTGGCACTCAACTTACACTCTTAACAAAAACTTGAATAATCCTTTGGGGGTTCAATTACACACTGACGGAACCTTTTAAAGTAAGTCAGTTTCAAAACGTTCAATTTGGAAAGTTGCATTCCCAAGAACATTCTTGGAACTGTAAAAATGTTGCAGTTTTTTTATCAAACCTGCTACACACAGGATTCCTTCCCTGCCAAAAATGAACTTAAGAAAAACTTAAAAAAAGCTGAAGTTATTCTTTAGTTTTTATTCAGTTTTTTTGCATAGATTTCATCCAAACTGCAGGTTTTCTGCAGTTTCACTTCAAAAGTTGAGTTTCTCTTAAGTTTTTGTTAAGTTCATTTTTGGCAGGGTTAACAGCCTCAGTCGGTCTAGACTGACACCTTGATCACTACACTTAACCAATGTATTGGCTGTGTTCAAAGAGGATGGTTGGTGCACCCCAGGGCCATGGGGGGCGCGCTGCTTTCCGCAGGATGGTTGTGTAATTCCAGCTTATGGGTGTTGGTTCCGTGGCATGAGCATGGGGTAATATGACAGAGATTAGAAATTGGGCAGGACCCTTAAACCTCTCATGGAAAGTAGGTTGGCAGTTCTGGATATTCTTTCATGTGTTCAAAGAGGAGAACTTGACAGTCTTAAAGAATCTTCAAGAGTGCAGGTGCATGTAACCCATTTAGCTTTCTTTATGCCTCACGTTGTGCTTCATTTACTCGAATTCCTTGCAGAACATGTGTATGAGATGCCGCTAACTTCAATCAGCCAGAAAATGTATCCACACTGCGGTTTTGGTTGCTGGTGAGTCGGTCAGCATCAGTAGCGGTTTTTTGGAATTCTGGAACGGCTGCCGATCGAGTGAGGCGTCAAAAGGTCCTCCAGCGCATCTGTTCCGTGGTTTGACGAGAGAATGTCGAGATCACTCTGCCTTCGTTCGTTTAATCCAAAGAGGTTTGATCCATGGCAGACATTGGAAGATGTTCCAGCTGATTCCACTATACTTTATAGCCTCTCTTGGCAAATACACGCTTTCATCGATCGCGTGTAGTATCGAAACAATGCGTCTTGGGGAATTTCAGAGTCGTATAAATTGATGTTGTTTAGCTTCTGGTCACTTTTCATGGAAAGTTGGCTTTTTCACTTTGAAATTTCGACTGTTGGGTGAGGTTTAACTGTTGTTCTCCATTCGTCAAACAAAAACTTTTTTTTTTTGTGCTGTATGGCATGCTAAAGCATTGGACCGGACTCCAGCTGACCTGAAACTGAGCACTCTGTTGAAATAGTTGGTCAACAAGGACCAAGACATGAAGAGTATTATGGGAGTAGAAACTTCCTCATCCATAACCATGGGTCAACTTCAGTTAGTTGTGGCAGCATAAATGGACAGGTGTAAATCAGAGATAAAGAGTGTTATGCGAGACTTGATGGTAGAGCGATCCATAACACCTGTACCAGCACACGCAGGTACGCATGTTCGGACAAGAAATGCTATCATTTGTCAGATCTGTGGGAAGCAGGGACATGCAGTAGACGTTTGCTTTTCATGGTATGAAGGACAGCCAAATGGTGCTGGACACCAATCGGACTGTAGGATGACCTGGCGCTGAGTTCGCTGCTGGTTTTATCAAGGAAATAATGGAAATATCATAGAAATTTACTTATATTTTGAATGTATTGAAATAGTTGCAATCACATGGCGAAATGAGCAACATTGTTTGTTGTACTTTTAGAAGGTAATATTGTTTGAAGATGTTCAGAAGCATGCCTGGCTTTACAGTTGTGTTTTTCAGAATAAAGGTTTTAAATTTTGAAAACTGTTCAATGTTCTAAGAAAAAATTTCTATTTCATGTATCCCGAAAGTTGTCAAAGTCACTTTGCTGTAGTCATTTGTGTAGTATGTGTGGTTTCTAGTACCACTTGTATAAGGGCATTATGTTGGATATATCCATGTCGACATTCACTTGCATTTCATGATGATAAAAATCGCTTATATTGACATAAGCGTTTGTCATCATAGACGCTTGTTGTCACAAGCGGTTATGTCGATGTTGTCAACATGAACACATGTCGATTCCATTAAGAACGTCAACATTTACCCTTACTGTGTGTTATGACAATGGATGCCAAGTTTGCTTTGTTTCAAATTTTTGCAAAGGTTTCCCCCAAACGTGACATTACAATCGCGTGGATCTTTCGTTAAATGTACTAACCGGTCGTTAAAATTAATGATAAGTTGTACCAAAGCTATTTTCTTTTGCGGATAAGCTCGAATAATGATACTTCATTTGCTCGGATTTGCCCTTTAGTGTTAATTGGCGAATTTTGGGAAATTAACTCTAGAGTGTTATAGCCTCATTAAACCTTAACCGGATTTAACGCAACATTAATGTTTCTAATTTTCCATAAGCGAATCTGGAATTCCCTGACGGAAAGGGTCCTTGAATTGTGTAACAACCAGTGATTAACTAACACACCTCCTACCCTTTTTCGATCACTTACTCTTAAAACTGTACAGGACTCAGGCCGCCACGCCCTTTTTAAGAGGTGTGGGGTTATTTCCTGATAATATTTGTTAGTACATAAGGTAGCATTCCAATTCCTTGTTATGTTAGAAATACCTTAAGTTGGCCCCCTACTGGGGTTGCTTAACCCGACATGCATATGCCACTATGAGTCATAACTGGTTTGGAGATCCACATGGTAGGTAGATTAGGTTCAATATTTGTTAGAATGGATGGGAACAGCGTTGTGGAAGACAAGTTTGGTCCCTTGTGTTGTTCACTGTGAAAATATCATTTTTTACATAAATTCACGACCTTTTGATATACCAAAGCGAGGTTTTTAAAACGAAATAAAAATTACCCCTTTATGACTATGTTGGGTATAATAACATTGATGGGCACTTCGTTTATCCGGCTAATTAATTAATTAATCAATCACGCCAAAGTAAATCGGACCGCAGTCATCTTTTTCGTGGAAAAATGGCTGAACCCGACCCACGCCCAATAATATGCAAAATTATGCTAATCGAGTATATTTAAGCTGAAATTGCAAGCGCCTCAGTAACGCGTTTACCATAATCGACCAGCAGAAGTTGGGGCATTTTTCTCGGCTTTTCCAAGCCTCTTGTCTTCATCGGGAACCCAATATTCTCGAAAATTTTTGTCGAAAAATGCATTATTCATCCGCGCTCTAATGGATTATAGATGGGAGGGAAGCGGCACAAGCGCTTCGGGAGAACGCGTATGAAATTCTGAGTTTTAGGTCTCCTGACCTGGGTATGCAATATGGACACCTTTGTTGTTGTTAGTTAGGAATCATGTTTTATGGAAGGATGCTAAGGAAAACGATCCGATGTTGAGAAAAGTCACCCTAGGAGGTCAATGGGACCTGAGCAAGCTTCTTCATGCGTTTATTGCAACAATGTCTAAAGTTTGAGCTGGATTAAAAATGCCAATGTTCAAGAGATTTTTAGATTAGTATAGAAAGTGTCAACATATTCTTGGAGAAAGTGAAAGTGGGTGCAGAAACGTGACAGTACTACTCCCACTGCAAATGCCATTCTGTTTTGATCCATTTCCGGTTTATCACTTGGTGGCCAGTAGGCCGGCACTCTGTCAGCTTGATTTTTCCAAAACCAAATGGCCCTTTAATGCCGGGTTCACACTATCCAGAAAAAAATGTTGACTGACAAATGATCATAATCTGGTATTGGCTGCAAATGTTCACACTAGTCTCCGGACAGACCTACTGCGCATGTGCAGTCACCTATGGCGCCACCTATGGTTCAAATGGGGAAAATTTTTAAAACCATGTGTAGGGGCCGCCATTTTTCGGACAAACACAGAACATAAAAAGTAGAAAGGTACTTTTTGTATTGTGTGTAATGGGCGGATCTAAAAACATAAAGGGGCGGCGCATTGCTATGTGCGCATGCGCGTGGCACCAAAACGCACTAAAGTCTGGAGCGTGTGAACCTGTCATAAATGACTACCACCACCACTTGAAAGAGGCCATCACAGCAAATTGTCTTTACCCACGTGATTTGTCCACATTAACCACAACAAAAACACTACTGTTTGGAATGTTCAGTCAACCATCAACAACATTTTCTGCACAGTGATGTGTATTTCAAAAATATCTTCACTCAAAGATTGATGTCAACCATATTGAATGCTTGGCAGCTTTTTCAGTATTCCTAGAAAATGATTTTGAAACACCTTCTTTGAAGTTAATGGGCAGAAGGTCCTCTGAATAATCTTTATTCCTTGTTTTTCGAATATGTAAGCCCTTTCGTTATTCCATTCATAAGGAGACGGAAATGGGATAGATTTGTAGAGGAAACTGCGCAAATTTCAGTCTTCACTTGAAAAGGTCATGGTAGTTGAGGAGGAATGTTGGCCATAAAGCCGCTGAAATTACTGAACCGGATGTTCGTTTCCAGGTTTGTTGCACGGGTGGATGGACGGAATGCCCGCACATCCATCATGTATACCATGAATATTTCAAGTGCTGAATTGGTGCAGACTTGTTTTTCCATCTTCCTGTGCCCGAATTTGCTATTGATTTGCCATTTCCAGCAAACACTGACCGTCCATAAACTTTGCCCTGATAATGATGTTGATGTGCGTGCACGTTCATTAATGAATTAACTGATGAAAAATGCATGGGCCCCGGTTAAGTTGATAACCGCTATTCCTACCCACTCTAATTGTGGTTGGCCATGTTGCCGGACCGATATCGGGTCCAGCGTTGAATTAAACTTGTTTATGTGGCATTTTTACTTGACATGAAATTGGTCCTCGTTTGCTGAATTTCTCCCACTGGGATCGTTGCTTGCGGTGCTCGTGTGCTAGTGATAATGCGAAACATTACGAAAAATGGACTTGCTGGATGCCATTAGGTGATGATGATGCTGTGAACTATGGCAGATTACAATAATAATAACATACATGTAATTGCCAGAATATGAAAAATGAGCGATAGGTAGGATGTGGAATCAGAAATTATGAAAGCAACTTGATGTAGGAAATGCTGGTGAGAATATGAAATTAAAACTTAATGCACACAGCACAAAATGAAACAAAAATTGAAAAATGTGTGAAATAACATATGCATAAAAATGTATCCCATGTGGTGATGACAGTATGCAATAATGCAAATATGAAATTGATAAAAAGGATGGAGAATCTGTCTAAACCGCTTGGGAGCGGTGAAAAATATGCTTTTAGACAGGTTCATTTATACACACGGGTCCCTAGTCCGGACCGGGACATTTAATGCTTTTAGAGAAGTTATTCATTTGCACATGATGCATTTAGACAGGTTCTACTGTATGTACATTTAAAATTTAAAAACATGGAGGATACCTTGCTTTACGGCCTAGATACGTTTCCGGAAAAGTTGGCTGTAAATCGAACAGCTGTATAAGGAAACAATTATTTTGATAACAAAAATGCTAGCAACCAAGTATTTTTTGGCCGTATTACGAAACATTGTGGCCGTACATCGAAAAAGTGCCATAATTATAAATGGCTGTTATAGCGAAAGGCCGTATAGTGAGGTATAGGTGTATTAGATCTTCTATCAAAATTCTACAGTTTTCTTAGTAGCTTTATTAGGCACCTTAACATTTTTGGATTGCAGATATAGCCAGTTGTTGTCCATGATGCACGTATAAACATGACAAAAGTCAAAGTATATTTGTGGGTACTTTGACTTTTGTCATGTTTCCCCGCTGTAGTTGTCAGCTACACAGCTACAGTTTCACCACAACATCCCTGCACATCCAAATCTCACGACTGTCACCTTGTCCTTTACACCTGCGATATCCCCCTCATCCTCGCAACTAAAGCGCGCTCACCCTTACTTCCCCGTGAAATTAATACCTTTTCTTATATCTAACATCAATAATAATCTCCCAACCTCTTCAGTTAAGGTACCTATTGTCAGTGCGTCTTATCTTCAAACCAACCGTGACGTCATCCGGCAGCCACATAACCCATCACTTTAGTTTTCTATACTAGTTTCATGTGTTGGATCCATTGAGAGCACGTAGGCGTATTTGGTATGCCTCGGGCGCTCAAACACGTGCGTGCGGCCCAGATTCGCACCCGAGTGTAGAGCCATGTTTGCGTAACAAATTGGCAAACATGGACCCACTCTAGGCGATTGTGGATGCGGATCCTTCTGACATGGGTTTTGCATCGAGTACATAATGAACCAGTTTAATGGCAATTAAGGCCGAATTGGTAAACACGAGAGCCCTGGAGTCCCCATCGAGTGGTCAAGATGGCCAACCACTTTGTCGGAAATCCGGGCGATGCTCAGAATGCAAACAATCTTTGCTGACATTGATGCATTGGAAATTGGTAAGCACCACCTGTCAAGTTTCCCCTACAGAGACTTTAGGGAACGTGCCTTTTGAATTTTAAAATTTCAGCAAATTCGAATGCAGTGATTTTCAAAAAGGTTTTTAGGTGCGGCAAATCCCAATCTGTCTTCAGGAAGTAATATAAAATATTCAATTCAGCTCAGTACCCTACAGTCAGCAAATATTGGCCATATGGCAGGGAGGTCGTACCTAATTTCAAGAGATTGCTCCTATATGTTAGTAACAACTTACTAAATAAGGAGAATCTATGGACGTAATCAATGCAAGCATAATCAATGACTCGCACTTACTGGGAATTCCCCGTTCGTAGGCAAGAATTTCAAGCCCAGTCTCTATCTCCAAGGAGGTTCAACAGATTACCCTGTCCTTCCAGACGGGTGCAAACAACCTTTGATTCCCTCAGTGTAGCACGCGTGCGGCCCTGGACATCTAAGGGCATCATAAACCTGTTATTGCTCATATTCGTGCTACTAAGTGCCTCTAGTCCTTCTAAAAAGACCAGGTCGACGACTAGAAATCGACCACTTATTTAGCAGACTAGTCTCATTGGTTATCAGAATTAACCACACAAATTGCTCTACCATTAAAAATGTTATCTGCAGTGGTTAGTTACAAAGGGTCTCTTGTTTTAACAAATGAATTCTAACTTGTTGATAATTCAACATTTTGAGTTTAATTTGATTCATGAGCTTCAAATCATTGTTTCAAATCCCAAAGTGAAGAATTACTACCCTGGAAAAATTTCCAGTTTCAGCTATTTCATTTGCAATATTGGGAATGATATATTTTTTTTTCAAATGTAAGATGGCCGGGATTTGTGCACTGTTTAGCCTTAACGACGCGTTCATGTACTTCTAGGAGTCCATGGTTTCCGTCTGACGACATAAAACTGTGTAACGATTGGCTAAGCAGCATTATGATTGCGGTAAAACGTAACTCCGTCACCGGCGTCGTAAAATGGGGGGGGACACAACCCCTCATGCGCCGTCCAAATCGCCTTCATTACCACCGCTAAAAGCAGCGCCATATAACGCCGAGTGCAGTTTGATGTTAGTTCCTAATTGCCTCGGTTTTGCGGCGTGCAATAACGATTTATGGGCGCCCCGTTTGCACGGCGAGGGGCGCCGTAGCTCATATTTCGTGTTTGCTCTGTATATATTCCGCTGTTTGCAGAGCCTCCATGCGCTCAATTAGAGCGTGGACATAAATTAAGGTAATGTGCCGCCATTCCAGCTCTTGGAACCTGGGTCTGTTTGCCCGTGCCCAAAGTAGTTGTGTGAGGTGGTGTCAAGACCCGCTGCAAATCCGCCCATTAGCGTCACGCTAATTATGCCAACGGCCGCTGCGAGGTGTGAACCCGAGGTTGAGCTCTTGGAAATGACGCTGGGAGCTGCAAAGTTCCATCCGAATTTATGGTGTTTCCAGTTCTTGATGACTGCTAACAACTTTGCAGTCATATTGCTGCAAAAGACCTGCGAATGGCTCAAAAGTGTGAATGTAGAATGCGTATTTTGAGAATGTGTGGAAACTGGCCGTGCAACTCTGGTTCGCCCTATGCTGGAATATTGAGCTCCTGTTAAAACCCTCAAGGATGGTTCACATTCAGGATATATATAGATGGTATAGCGTAGGGCAGCCAGATTTGTTAAGGGGGAGACCCCCCTTATCTTTTTCAATGGGTCAAATTTGCAAAGATATTCACAGTTAAATAAAAAAAGTTTAAATAAAAATGAAAATTGTTCAAAATAGCTTAATAACTCAGTAAGGGCCTAGTCACTTTAAAATAGTAGATTTCTTTAAATTAATATTTACTAAATTATTATTTGAATTTTTGCACTCACAACTGTGCAAACTACCGAACATTTTTCAAACTTGTATATTAGTTTTAAAAAAATCCACTATTTTAAAGTGGAAAATGACAAGACTGGACCCTTGCTGATTTAGTAAGCTATTTTAAACAATTTTTATTTTTAGTCAAACTTTTTTTATTTAACTGTGAATATCTTTGCAAATTTAGTCCGTTGAAAAGGATAGGGTTGTAATTCCTTTTAAGGGCAGTTATCGATATTATTAAAGTTTTTTTTTCCCTAGTTCAAATTGACTGTTATACGTAACAATTCAATTTATCATCAATTTAAAGGGTTAAATTTATTATAAACATGGAACCACTTGATTTTACAAGATTTGTGATCCAAAAACACCTGCTTAAACATGTTCGAGCCAGTTTTTTATAGTAAAACAGCAGCTTATGTCACGATTAAGTGAAAGTTTCAAGTAATAGTTAATGTGAACAGATTTGTAGGTGTGGTTTTTAAAACATTAATTGACCAAGTTTGTTCATGGGTTAACTTTAGTTTGAAAAGTTCATGAAAAGAGATTCGTGTTCGCCATCCTCCTCATCTTTGAATAAAGTGTCTTAAAATGAGAAATATTTCATTTCTTCCCCCCTTACGATATAGTGTTTGTTGTGACAAGAGTAATCTAACAAAAAATCACTTGACTGATGTATGTTTTTCTCTTTTTCTATTTAGGTAAGTTGAAGCATACGTTTCTTTGTGCATTTTCGAAGTTCATGGTGGTGATCCTCGGTGAGTTAGTTGCCTTCCCATCGTCTTTATCGTTTATTGCATGATATTTTGGCGGGGAAAATCCCACTCTTTTTATGGATCACGGTAAGGGCAGTAAAAAGAAACCCGCCATCTTTTTAATTCGTTTTGATGGACTGTTGTTGCGGTCGTTGTTTGCGATAAACGCAAGCTCGTCGCGGCCATGACTGTCTTGAGGATTGCGATGACCCCGAACCCTGGGTTTATGTTTTACATCTTCTAAGCTTGTAGATTGACCAGATAGCCCTGCGTATAGGAAGCTTTAAAAACATATAAAAGTGAACGAGGTTCTCTTCCTCGCTCTGGTGAGATCGGATCCTGAATTGGAGCAGATACCTAACAAGCACTGTAGTATATAGGTTTACAACAACAAAAATGTCTTCAATATTGCAAATAATTTTACGATCGTCGACATTTCGATCCCAAAACGAAGTGGATTCAGAGTTAGACTTTTGAGAAGCTTTTCAAAATGTATGTTGTAATTCAACATATCTACATTTTTAAAAGGTCCATCGTGCACTTAACATTGAACAAACAAAATATTGTTGTTTGAGCTATATCTAAGTCAATGTTTTGGTGATTTCCAAATCTTGGAGATATTTGGGCATCAGCATGATTGATTCGAAGATGCATTTCCATATATTATATTTTTCATAAAATCGTTATTATATTCCAACATTGCCCTTTCATTAAAGGCCCATCTCGCCAGTTGTTTTATAATTTGGGTTGCGAGTTGGGGGGGGGGGGGGGGGTTATTTTGTTTTTCCGCAACAATTGATGAAACTCTGTAGAGCAGCCAGATATGGGGGTGCATGCGAGAATGTTTGTTTAGTAGTGAGAGGAGGAGAGTTAGCCCTATAGATTGAGATTATGATAACGTATGTTTTATGGATTGGTGTGGACAATTGAAAATAAAGTGAGGCCAAGCTGCAGAGATTGCGTTTGTGGAGGAAAAGGGGTCCTTTTTTTAGGAAAAAATTTGGGTGTTTGTACGGAGCTGTATGATGAACTTTTTATGTATAAATGAGATTTGGTATAAGAAGCATGGTTGCCGGGTTCGGGGTAACGGGTTGAGGTGTTTATAAGTTCTTAAGGAGGAGTTTATTCTTAGTTCTGTGTTTGATGCAAAACAATTAAGTGAGTTCGTTAAAGTTTAGCTTTTGATTAATTTTATTTGCGAGGGGCCAAGGGTTATGAATAGGGGGGTTGTGAGGGTGGTAATATAAAATTGTTTTGCAAAATACGCTAGGATGGATTCGAACCGGAGCATGTTGATCGACCCTTTAATAAGTTTAGCAACAGATTGCATGAAGCGAAGCTTAAATTTTCTATGTTGAAATTAAATTTAATATGCAAATTTGCTTGGCAGAGGAAATAATGAGCCAGTGGTGCTATCAGAGATGACGTTGAGGGTGAATTTCATTCGATTGTATCTTTGAAACTATCGCAGATATGGGGAACGCGCCAATTAGAAAGTTAATAGGCGTGTTTAACGGGGTTTGAAACCCTATCCTTTACAATGGGTAAATTTGCAACGACACTCACAGCCAAACAAAAAGAAATTA
>JAQGBW010002629.1:0-19040 GCA_034698625.1 Julus scanicus
AACAGCAATAAATTATCAACTTTACCCCCTTATGTGCACGAAAACGTCACTGGGGCATCTCACCCGGTTTTACTCTATATTAGAAAACACGTACATGTAGTTGTCAGTTAACGATTTCCCTAAATTGCAGATCAAGCCCCTCCGATAACGTTATCTATGCCACTTGAGAAAACACAGAGTTGAACACGCGCACAGACAGCTGTTCCAAAGTTTCGATCTTGACGATGTTCTGTGCTCGTCATTGCGATTCTGCTCGATCCTGACTGATAACAGTTAGCCCTTATTCATTTTTTACCGTTTTTTGTTTCCTGTATTCGTAGATGTAGGCAGTGGCTGGGCTTCCTCCTGGGTAGCCCAAAGGACTTTCCCAGATCGGCATGACAGACTGCAATACCAAACGGAACGACGCCAAAAGCTGCGGCGTGTGTGGTGACAAGGCTCTTGGCTACAACTTCAACGCGGTGACTTGTGAATCGTGCAAAGCGTTCTTCAGGCGGAATGCCCTTAAGAAAAAGGTAATTTGTGATGGCGTTGCTGTGTATGTTATCGAGAAGAAACCACGTATGTAAATGACATATTGTTGAAAACTAGAGATAACAAGGGGCCTCTGTCTCCGAATAAGGTGGTCTGAGAAAATACGTTATATGATAAAACTGAGTAACTGCTGTTTTGTGTAGTCTCGTAAGAAATGTGTTGGCTTGTTATTAGAGAAAACTTTCCAAGTCAGTTATATCGAGTTTTATTGCAATTTCAAATTTGACCACTTCGAAAAACTTGAATTTCACGAAACGAGATCTGGACGTAATTGCATAATGTCCATTTTGATATCTGATGTATAAATCACTGATAATAAATGTATAAAATACTGATGTGCAAATTGCTTTTAAATAAACCAAAGCAATTATTAAACTTGTAATAATTTTTCCTGATGTGCTGAAAAAGTTTGTATTTGCCACAGCGTAGTCTTTAATCAGCAGTAAAAACTTTTGGCTACTTTCATCCTTCGTAAGGTGTTAAATATTATGCATTAGGGGAAAAATGAAAGAAACCAATTTTGTGTTTAGAAAGGGTAAAATTGTAGTGCTGGAAAGATTGATGTTATTTTGTTCATAGATCAGAGAGTTGTGCAGTTATTTAACTTTTTCCCATTTTCCATCCTTACAGGAGTTCAAATGTCCATTCAACGACAGTTGCAAAGTGGATGTGGTGACGCGTCGCTTCTGCCAGAAATGTCGGCTGAAGAAGTGCTTTGCCATCGGCATGAAAAAGGAGTGGATTATGACGGAGGAAGAGAAGAAAATCAAGAAGCAAAAAATCGAGGAAAACCGACAGAAGCGACATGGCGATGGTCCTTGCCCAAGTCCCATTCTGAATTCAGCCTCATCCTCCATCTGCTCGCCAATGTCCGATGACTTGGGCAAGCTGTCGCCGCCTTCGCCTACTGGCCTGCTTCGGCGGCAGCCGCTTAGCCTGGATGCTGAGGAGTCCATGGAGGTGAACGTGTTAACCCCACTCTCCGAGGAACGCTCAGAGTATGATGGAGACAGCCCTATCGTGCCCACTGGAAGGGTTGTTTCCCCTGCTGCTGGTTCCCCCTGTAGCTTCCGGAGCGAGAGTGTGTGTTCATCCAGCAACAGCGCAGGTTCGGACGTGAAGCCACCCCTTCATCTGCTCTCGCCCTCGCCATCTGCCTCTACAGCCTCTCCCAGCTGCCCCACCTCCGTCTCGCCACATTCAGACACAGCACCGCTGGCAGTCAAGTCCGAGTTTGTGGTTGGTGTCGATGCTGAGCAGCTCACCGAAAAGGAGCTGTCCAAGCTAACAGAGTTGAACATTGCTGAGAAGGCCATGAAGTCGCCGATGGACGATGACCGCATCCAGCCCAGCTCTGACTCATCACTGATCAATGCGATCAATTTGACGGACATCGCTATCCGGCGGCTGATCAAAATGTCCAAGAAAATAACGGGCTTTAAGAACCTGTGCGAGGGAGACCAGATCGCACTGCTTAAGGGCGGCTGCACAGAGCTGATGATCTTGCGGTCGGTGATGACCTACAACCCGGAGAACCAGTGCTGGCAGGGGCCTAAGGGGCCTAAAGTCATGAAGATCAAGATGGACGTGCTGCGTGAGGCCAAGGGAAATGTGTATGAAGAGCACAAGCGCTTTATCCACTCGTTCGAGCGCAATTGGCGGGCGGACGAGAACATTATGCTCATCTTGGGTGCCATCACGTTGTTCTCGCCCACGCGCCCCCACGTGGTTCATCGGGATGTAATTCAGGTGGAGCAGGACTCGTACTACGCCCTACTCAGGCATTACCTCAGGTCGATCTACTCTGAGTGCGAGGCACGGCAGGCCTTCAAGAAACTGGCACAGAGGATCGAGCAACTGCACATCTTGAATGAGAATCATGTGCGCGTTTTCCTAGACCTGGACCCCAAAGACGTGGAGCCACTACTGATCGAGATCTTCGACCTGAAGAATCACTGATTCTATGGAAGCTCACAGGAACAAGAGATGTCCAGAATGTGTATACGCTCAACTTCTCACAGCGTAATTGTGTTGCTTTTGCTCGTTTTGCGCAGTTGCGGCCACAGCGCTCAACCCAGAACGCAGAATTTATAACCTGTAGCAGCCCCTGGTGTAGCACAGTGTCATAAGAATGCGAAATTCAAAAGGTCGTAGCAGGCAAGGATATCAACCTGCATCTGAATGCCCGGTATCTAAATGTCGTGTGCACTGGTTATATCAGAAGGATTTTTAAAGCTATACGAATGATTTAATCCTTCTTATATGCAAAATTATTTGCATATCTTAAGGTCTAGGGAAGTTTAAAAAACCTTAAGCCAGCTCTCGACACATTGCAAAAAAAGTTTGCCCTCCGGGTTTGTTTCAGCGGCTATTTTGAAAATACACCCATACCTCGTTTTACGGCCTAGATACGTTCCGGAAATGTAGGCCGTATAGCGAAAAGCCGTATAACGAATCAATTATTACCATAGAAACCCATGCAATTCAATTAGATCCGTTCCAATTTTTTACAACTTAATATATTTTTTTTAGTTCATAAAGCATTTTATTCTTTTTATTTTCTATGAAAGTTCTTACATGCAAATAAAAGTACAAAACAATGGTTTAATAATAAACGTTAATTTTAAAAAATCATATGCACATACGTATGTATGTATATATATAATGAAAAACAACCAGTGGCGGCTCGTCCATAGACACTGTGAAACTGCAGCACCCCAAACACTGGATATCATTGATAACATTTAATATAACGAGTCTTTTTCTTTAATTTTTTAAATTTTATTTTGTTTAATGTATTTAATTAACTCTTTAGTCATCCCCCAGTTAATGAAAAAATATTTTAAAAAAAATTGTATGCAACTGTACGTTTCACATTTTCAGAGGCGAGGTGTTTGACTGTAGTGCGCATGCGCACATGACATCCCATGTATTTTTTGGCCGTATAACGAAACATTGTGGGCTGTATATCGAAAATGTGCCGTAATTAAAAATGGCCGTTATAGCGAAAGGCCGTATAAAGAGCGGCCGTATATCGAGGTATGGGTGTATATGTAAATATCAAAATTGTGCACTTATTAAATGTCTTTAATAGCTGTACAATTTTGATATTTACATATATTTAAAAAATGGCGGCTGAAACAAACCCAGAGGGCAAACTTTTTTGCATATGTTTGAAAAAACGTGTTTATACATACATGTGCATCTTGGTGGAGAGCCGGCTTTAGTCTCCTGAAAGACATATGTGAGCAATGCAGTTTTTATTCAGATTATGGTACTACTTATGGTTGTTAAGGGTGAATTTTGATTTTGGAACAATTATTTCTCAAAATAGTTTAAACAATTGAATACTTTTCCAGTTTCACTGCAACCATTTTGCTTGAAATTTGCCTCCTTGCTCTGAAAATGCTTTAATTTTTAAAAAACAGCTTTAGATCTAAAATATAATACAGTAGAACCTGTCGTGATGCATCCTGTGTAAATAACCTGTCTAGATGCATTCTGTGTAAATAACCTGTCTAGATGCATCCTGTGTAAATGAAGAACCTCTCTAAAAGCATAAAATGTGCCGATCCCGACTTGGGACCTCGTGTATAAATGAACCTGTCGAAAAGCATATTTTGTTTGTTTGTTTGTTAATTTTTAACTTTGGTCAACGCAACGCCAGGGGATTAGCCTTCATTACATGCCTGGGAATTTTGCCTACAAAGGGGGGACTTCCACCCAATCAACACCGGACCTCGGTTTAAACTCATCCGAAAGAGCCGCCACTTGGGGAATTTCTCCCATCCGTAAAAATTCCCACCGATTTGACTTAGCGAACCAAGCATATTAGGATCTAGAGGCAAGCACGTAACCCACTCGACCGCCGGCGTCGGCAAAGCATATTTTTCACCGGTCCCAAGCATATGGTTGTAGACAGGTTCTACTGTAGAATGAAACAGTACCACTCATTACCTTTGATTCATGTGCCAAACGACAGCGAATGTGCAATACAAATAAAATAAACAAGTATGTTAGGAGTATAAGGTGGATTTTAGTGGTGATTTTTATGCTTGATAAATTTCAACAGCTTGGACTAAAATATAGCATTTATTTGTTTTAATTTACAATCTAATACAGTTTTAAAATAGTGTCATAATTATTGTTTTAAACTCAGGCAAAATCTTATAAACACCTTCAAAACTTCCCTATTTTAAGAATACACCTATACTTCGCTATACGGCCTTTCGCTATAACGACCATTTTTAATTATGGCACATTTTCGATTTCCGGCTAACAGTGTTTTGTTATACGGCCAAAAAAATGCTGTGATTAAAGAAAGTGGCCAAAAAATGTGATGTGACCCCAATTTGCTCAAACAAGGTCGGATTTGGCTAACAATAAAATAACTTATGAAAATCACAATACAGAAACAATTGATTTGTTATACGGCGAACATATCTATTCTGTAAAGCGAGGTATGGGTGTGTGTGTGTATATATATATGTATATATATATCAACTCAAATAATGTATTTATATATATATCAACATGCAGTTTCAATTCAATTTATGACATTTTTTCACTGGGTTTGAAGAAACAAAAATGCAAAAAAAAAAGACTACCTATATAAAATATTATCTATTTTGGATGAATCTGATTTTTATCAATAATTTAACATGTGTAACAATAGAAGACATTTTTCATGTATTTCCTAATACTTATCTATTTTTTTACGTATTCATTTCATTTTTTCATTCATTTGAAATATGATGGCAAAGTTCTTTTTAAAAAAGGAACATGATAGTCTCTGCAAAAAGCCAAAACTTAAAATAACCAAAATGCAAAAAATGACCTGCATAACTTCCCTCAACACAAATAATTTATTATTTCTTTCTTATTATTTTATTAACTTTATTTTTTTTCTAAACATTTTAAAAATAATGACAAATCATTAAAAAACAGTTATTACCTTTTGTTTTTCAGTCTTAACTTTACTTTAGTGACATCAGTAAGCTAAAATTTTAAATTTTCATGAACAAGTGCTATCAATTAAATAGAATATTATTGGCAAAAACATGTTTGTCAACTTTGCGAATGATGCTTGTTTTTTGAAGGGGTCAATAAATGCCTGTATTTACCATTGCAGGCATTTATTAAGTCTATGAATGTAGCCTGGCTATCACCGGTGTTTGAATTGAAAAAGCTAGTCACGAATTTGCACTTTGTTTTTAAAAATTTCTCTGCGTACCAGTCTATTATCGTGAGTTGGTGGGGAATGGAGCGCTGTGGCCACAATACTTGATCCCTACTTAACGCAACTCTGCATGCAGTTTTGTTCTTGCGATTCGGACCAGTTTTTCTTTGCAGCATTTCGGTTCATACCGAACTAGCGGCTCGTAACACCTATAATTGCGTTTCTAACTGTTGCCTTTATTGTCGTCTATGCCGGTTTCGTTGCTCAGTCCCCTTGCCATGCCCTCACCTCACTCAGGTTGCCCGTCGTAACATTCGGAGTATTACTTAAGCAAGTCGGACTGCACTGCTACAAGCAGGACTGTGATCACTGGGATGTGTATGCCGTTGAGTGATGCCGTAATCTACTTACCAAAATTGTACGGATAAGTGAGAGTATGCTGATAATTATGTTTTTTGTTGCCCGTTAGATTATGTCATCGGATTTCAGCCCCGAAACATCCCGAAATCCAAGTCGCACTGCCTCTTCCCAACAATAGTTCACATTAAACATCGGTTTCTTTGTTTTTGTTCTCACCTCAAAAACTGTTGAAAAGACCACGAAATTGGGCACATATTGGTATGTACTGTCTGAGGGTGCATATTTTAGACAATTTTTCTGAAATACAAGAATTGTTCGGTTAAGCAGGGGTGTAACTAGTTAATGGCAGGTGGGATGTGTGCTCATCTCCATGCTCCTGATTTGGGGGAAGCATTTTAAGGTTAAAAGTTCTGGTTTTTAACAATAAAACTTTATTTGCTATTATTATTTTGTTACTGTTAGTAGAGCAAGTAATTTGTTCCAATGTAATAATTCGGCCAAGAATTTAAAGAACAGTAGTCGAGGTGCTATTTTTTTTTTGTCCTGCGCGACATTAACCCTATAGTTACATCTCTGGTCTTGGCCTCTTACAGATTTTACTAATTGCCTATAGAATGTGAAAAATTGTCCTTTAAATATGCCATCTTTTCACAGTCTATTTTGAATTCTGTTGGTAGTTTTGATGTTTAATGAAAATGTTTTTAAAAAAAACTACTAAAATCCCCCTTCTCAGGGAAATTTCAAATACATTGATATGGTAATGCTACAAGCCTGAATGGCTGAAGGAGGGCAATCTGCAATTTTGTGAACATGTCGGTTTCATGTAAATAATACAACATTTAATTGCTACCCCATCAAAGGCAGACCAACAGTTGTCAGACTATGATAAATACTTATATTGCTTATTATCGTATAGTATATAAGCATTTGTCATTTCATCTATCGTTAATGCTTGCCTACATTTCGAAAAAAGCAAAGCAGGCCCTGTAGCCTTTTGGAAAGCTGATTCTGACAGAATTTTGGATGAAATTTCACCCATTCGAATCTGTGGCACCCAATGTGCTTGAGCTTCAGAGGTTGGTTTGCTTTCTTGTACGGAAATGTAGACGAGTTTTGAAAATGTAGCAGAAATGCACCCACGCAGTTGCGCTTCAAACATTCATAAAAGACTTGTTAGGACAGAGCTAATTTTCCATTTGATGGATCATCTGTTTTAATTTCGTTGCTTAAATACCCTGGGCTTTACCTTTGTTTGGGATCAGCTATCTGCAAATGCAACGCTTGTTCACTGTAAAAGCACCGTATAAGAGTAATTCGAGGGTTGCCAAATCCAAACATTTGCTCATCATTGATGATATTTATGTACCAGTTTACCCCTCGAAATCCTAAAAACCTGTGGTTTGAAACGTGCGTGGTATGTCATCGCAGTCTCTCCCGTGCTGCATTAAGTGTTGCGAAATGTACAAAACGTATTTTGAGAAATCGGGAATATTTTTCAATGTTTGTAAATTATGGCTCAGTGCGGGGTACCGTTGCCTCTCGGAGTAAATTTTGTTTCGTTTCAAATGAGCATCATATTTGTGTTTAATTGAAATATTTTCTTCTACGTAAAGCGTGGACCAGCTAGTCAAATCAATCTCAATACTCGGAAAAACCAAAACCTATTTTATAATTCAAGTGCTCTCATGTTACTTTTCTTGTGTTTTATTTGTCAGCACAACATGGCGTGATACCTTTCAAAAGTAGCCATAAAACTGTTGGCAAATTAGAAAACTTGTCTAATTCAGTGTTCTTATCATATTTTTGCAGCACATTTTCCCAGGTTTAGGCTCCAAGAAATGGTTGAAAATTCTCAAAGTTTGATCAGGTAAGTGAAACGTGTCTGAAGCTTTGTAGCATACATACTTGCACTTATTTTCTTCT
Organism: Julus scanicus; assembly: GCA_034698625.1. Classification (NCBI taxonomy): domain Eukaryota; kingdom Metazoa; phylum Arthropoda; class Diplopoda; order Julida; family Julidae; genus Julus; species Julus scanicus. Next base: position 7,997 of record JAQGBW010002629.1, read on the forward strand.
ATTTAAACCTGAATTGTCAGTTTTGTAATATGTCACAATGTCTGTGATTGGTGCCAAAATTGTATGGGTTCCTCTACACATTGTTTAGCATTTGTTGCGTGAAGACAACACATTCACACTGAAACTATTCGACAATGTGTAAAGGCGCCTAAAACACATTCCTTACGAGACTACAAATTTTCCTGAGCAGCATCATAAAATATAACTTTTCGGAATTTAATGAATTGTTTCTGTAAGATTTGCAAGGGAAAGAATCCTTGCCAAACATGATTCACTTTTAAATTAATTAAAAATTGGCAGCTGGCCTCTAAACAGGAAAATTTCAATTTTGGTAACTATTTAACAAAGCAGATATCCGCAAAATTAAAATCTTTGAAACAAGTTATTGCAGTTTGTTCCCCTGAAAACAAAAAATCCAAAATTATGTTTGGAAAATGTTAATACAAAATTACTTTTACAAATTGTTAACACTGCAGTTAGCTCTGACATTACCATAAATCACACAGCCATATATCAGAAATTATTTTATGACTAATTGAGCAAGTTTTGATACACGTAGGTCTAAGTACAATAGTAATCCAAATAATGTATTCAAAAAAGTGTCTATTCGGCACCATAAATGCGATTTTTTTTATCGCTGGAAAATTTGTGGCCATTAGGAACTAGATTCAGTGTTCTACTGTTTTCATGTCCTGGAGCAGCAGATTATGCGCCATGTCCATGAAGAAGAGCTAATTTATATCATTATTTGTGGTAGAAATGCAAAATGTTAGGTTTTTAACAATCGATTGTTAAACTTGCGATTGTTCTTACAGATGTCCAACGGATTCTGCCACTTCACCATGGAAAGTATTTGCTATGATTCATCCTGGAAGATTAAAAAAAAATAATGAAATACTGTATTTCCACAAGTTCAAGTGGAAGAACGAATGTTTACCAAGGGACAGCCAAAGCACGATAGTCTCGGTTTAAGCCATCGAGGGCCTTCATGTCCTCGTCCGACAGGGTGAAATCAAAAACCTACAGCATAATCAAAGGTAGAGACATTTTAAAATTTATTTTAGAATTTTTGGGATTACGTGCAAAAAAAGGGGGGTGTATTTACGTTGAAGTTTTCTTCAATCCTACTCTTCGTTATGCTCTTTGGAATGACGACAATCCCACGTTGAATCGGATAGCGGATGCACACCTGTACAAGTTTAAAGTTAAATTGCATTAAGAGATCTCTGAATATTGGAGAAAAAGCAGTCGAAGTGGTTTTAAGAAAATACAATAGAATCCCACTAATCCGAACCAATTGGTACAAAGTTAAGTTTGGTCGGATTAACATAATTTTGGATTATCCAAACATACATTATGCACATATTTTTGTTTTATTCAGTGTCTACACTGAATCTAGTACATTACTTTCAGTTCTGAACACTTTTTTCTGAAAAATCTTTACCGATTTCGGTTTTTGGTTTGGATTATCGGAAATTTTAGATTAGCAGTTGTATCGTACCTCAAAAGTGTGAAACAGGTAAGATAAGATGCTATTTACCTGAGCTGGAGTTTTGCCATATTTGTCACCAATTGCCTTGACTACGGGATCTGTTATCACCAAAGGATCATCAGGCTTTGCCCTGAAATTTGATCCAACATTGACATAAGCACTAAGTATACATTATGAATCTTTGAACCGTGACTGGGAACTTTTCTTGAATATGGGCATTATCTTATCCAAGAGTAGATAAGACAAAGTGACAACGTTATCACTCACCACATCCGATCGGGTGATCCTAACGGACTGTAAGCAGTCACCACGATGTTATGGCTCTTACAAAATTGAACCAAGTCGTTCTGAGTGAGGTACGGGTGACATTCAATCTGTTACCAAACGGAAAATAAAACATTGGCGATTAAAGTCTAGACATAAATAGTTGCCATATGATCCGAAAGAGCTGTCCAAATTATCAGCAAACTGCTTAAAATTTTTGTAATCATCTTTTTAAAAAAATAAAAAACTTAGGATTTACTTTTTGAAAAACCTTTTCAAACAATTGATATCCTAAGATATATAAATATATATATATATAAATTAGAGTGTGTGCAAAAGTAAACGATTAAAGGGGACGAAGCTCACCTGCAGATTGGCCGGCTTGATATCTGCCACTGCAAGCACCCGTTTAATTTGGTCAATGTTGAAATTAGACAAACCAATGCTGCGCGTAAGCCCTTGTTTCACTAGCTCTTCCATAGCCTGATGAAAGAGACATGATTAAAAACAGATCTTTGTTGATGGATTAATGAGATAAAAGAGTTCGGAAGACTACAAACTTGCCTTCCATGTTTCGACGAAATCTGCATCAGACATGAGAATCTTATCATCTGCATCCTTGGGCACCAGCTCATCGCTTTCCTAAAATATGAACGCATAACTTATTCGAAATTTCCACTGTGGATTTATTGGATATCACTTTACATTAATATTCTTAAGTTTATGAACCACTATTGATAACGCAATTTCTTCCCAAGGCGAGTGAATTAGCCTTTCTTGGGGCTTATTTGAAAAAAAAAACTTGGCTTGGGAGATTAGAACCCGAAAACCCATTAGCCTAATATTTACAGTTTTTTACTGTTTTCAAGATTGTTGCCAAAAGTAAGCAGCAGGTTTTGTAGTTCACACACATGTTTCAGCTTTCAAGACTTAAACCTCAACCAGTATCTTGATTCTCACACCCACAATTAACACCTGTCAATTCTAAAATTCATAACATCTTCTATATTGAACACTTACAAGGTTGCGTTTTTTTACAGATTGGTCTTGCCTGACTTTTCTTGACTTCTAAAAATATTTTTCCTGACCATATTTCAATAACTTGACAAAATTTTAATTATTTTTAAAAATGTAAAGGCTAGCACAATTTTCGTTACAAATACACAAATTAATTCAATTGTTACACAAGAGAAATTTGATCTCTACGATTACACTCCCCAACAGCTACATTAGATTCAAGATTTAAAAAAAAATATATATATTGTCAATAGTATAAAGCCTTACTTTTTTAACCTGACCAAATTGCTAATTTGCCTGACTTTTCTAGCAAAAAGGCTATTTTTTCCTGACCTTGCAGAAACTGGCAACCCTGTACTTGTTGAACAAAAACCTATTTAAAGATCGTCCGTGCAGGAAAGGTGAATGGGTGAAGGTATTTATCATTATTCAACAACGGCTGAAATACCGTCACCCATAAAATGACTTGTGCTTTGTTTTATTCGATTCCGTTGCATTGCTGACAATGAAGGCCACACATTGATACCGAAAACAAAAACGTATCCCTACTTCAAACTATTTCATGACAAATAGGATAGTGAGCACAGTGAAAAAAGTTGGGAATAGAAGTAGTGGCGTCCTCCTGTCCGCTTTAAGAGGAACAACCGTAGCATTGTGCCAATGCTAACTTTTGTGACCTTCTTTTAGCTGTAAAGATTTCTTTTTTTGCCACGTGGAGGCCCGGCCAGAATGACATTTAGGGTGATGTGCGACCTTCATTTTCATACCATACCATCCATTTTATAACAAGTCTAAATTCAATACTCAGAAACATATTAAATGTCCATATGTAAGCCCTATATATAACCATTTTATCTCTTGATTACCTTAAACGCCACTGGCCAGTGGATCAAGTAGAGATCGATGAAGGCCAAACCCAACTTCTTCAATGTCTGCTTGATGCCCTCTGCCACTCTTTCCTTGGTGTGAAACGTGTTCCAAAGCTAGAGCAGAATTAAAACTCAATGCTGAGTAAGCGTTTGGCCCTGGCTTGCTGCCCATCGATTTAATAGCTTACTACATTTACCTTAGATGTGATAAAGAGCTCCTCACGCTTCACTTTACCCTCTGAGAAAAGCTGGTGGATTGCGGCACCGACCTCTTCCTCGTTTTCGTACGCGTAGGCGCAGTCCAGGTGCCTGTAACCGGCATTGACGGCGTCGAGGACTGCCTGACGGACAGCATCCTTTGGCGACTAAACAGGAAACCAGAACAAATCAATAAAACAACCACTTGAAAGTGATGGTGTTAAATATTAAATGGCCAGTATGCTTGGGAACATCCGTTAGTAAAATGCTCCAGCTACGTAACTTATTAAGAAACTTAGAATTGAAAAAGCATACTGTGATATTAATACAAGTAGATTTTATCTTGAATTCAACTGGCACGCTTGCTGGGAGAGCAGGGGTTAAGTGGTTTAAATCAACAAAAAAAACAAGAGGGATCAAATACTGGACACCGGTTTAAACTCTTATTTGAAAGAGCTGCTACGTAAGGAACTTCTCCCATCTGTAAAAACTCCCACCGACCTCGATCGGGCTTGCAAATCCCATATCTGAGGATCAAGAGGCAAGCACGTAACCATATTTTGACCATCGATGTGGGCAACATTTAGTAATTTTGTAAAACTAGAGATTTTAGTTCACAACACACGTCTAATTCTTTCCATCTACACTAGAACCTGTCTAAAAACCTGTATATAAATGAACCTGTTTAAAGGCATATTTTTTATTGGTCCCAATAGTATGCATTTAGACAGGTTCGATTGAAATAAGTGCTGGGCGTCTGTGTCCACGTGGGCATTTATGCAAGTGGGCGTCATTTTCAAAAATTGACAAAATAAAAACACATGGCAAATATAAATCTGCTATAATATTATTTTAATTTAAGAAAAATAATGACAATTACTTAACCAAAGTTACTAAAATTGTATTTTAATTTTAAAAAAAAGAGAAAATGGAAAAAAAACATGTTAATTTCAGATGTAACATAAGTGACAGGACACTGTTCAAAATATACATGTAACAAACTGAATGTAACTAACTAATATTTTCTAGGACTACTATTATGTTTGACATACTGGTGTTTCATCAATTATATTGAGCGCTGTCTATGTTCGTTCTATATTCTTGATTGTTCTTCGTTCGGCCCCACCCAGCTTGTGACGAAAACAATGATCTCCCTCCCTAATTGTAAGATCTTTTTTGATCTTACTGACAACAGGAACAAGTTTTGCGTGTTTGCAAAGCGCAATTCGGCGTGGGAAGACTGTCCGAAGATGTACACACTAACAGAGTTCAGGCATACGTGCTCGGTTCATTCGGGCAAAAATGCTCAGGTGTGGATAAAGCATTTGATGCGTTCCATTTGGCTAGTGAACACGTCTACACTAGCCGAATTCGGGGATGCACCCTAGCTCTGCTCATTCAGGCAAAATAGGCGCAAATGTGGACGCACATATTAGGACGAAGAGGCAATTGCGCGCCATAACCCAATTTGGGCCATGTCTCAAAAATTCCTCAGATCCCCACCACATAGACGTCCTTAATTGTTTTGAAAAGTAGGGTGTCCAGAAAATATGTTGAATCATTGGTTGACAGCAAACTCAACCGGGACTCAGCTCACCTGGCAATTTTTTTTTGGATTGTTTGACCCGGCCATCCTATCAATTCCAAAGATTTTTCTCATATCATTTTTTAAGCATAAAATTGGTGGTTGAACAAATTTAGGCATATTTCCCGACTTTCACAGAGCTAGGTAGGGTAGTGGTAACACTATATCGGCCTTTCATTCGGGAGACCTGGGTTCAATTCCCGGGTCGCCTACCCTGACTGTGGTTTTCGCGGTTTTCCACGGTTGTTTCCAGGCAAATGCCATGATAGTTCCTCTAAAAATTGGCTGCGATCTGTTTTTTTATTTGTTATAAATTACCAAACTAAAATTCAAATCCAAAAATACTAACACCAATTACAAAGGTGGGCTGAGTCCCACAATGCATGTGTCCTTACTAATTCCCGACTTTCCCTAAAGTATTAAAAAGTAACGTAAATTTGGGACTGGGGACACGTACATTTCTTCTGATGTCTCTTTCCCCTTTCATTGGCCTTCAACACTCAATTAAACAGAAAAACGCCAAAAAATTAAAAATACCATCATAAGTGGACGACCATAATGGCTCGATCCCCCTGTCAACATGCCCTCTCCCCCCCCCCCCCCCTCCTTAACCTTGAGAACGTCCGTTTTGAATGGCCCCTATTTGGGGACACACTACACTGTTCAAAGACACCACTGAAGAGTACTATACTACAGCCCTCTAGCGTGACCACTATCCCCGCAGAACCAGATGAGAATCTGCTGCCAAAAACTCGATTCCCGCTGCATTTGAAGTATAACTACGACATTATGTTTGCCCACTTCCTTCCCTCTTTACGAGTTCCTAATTTTATCTCGAGCAGCAAGTTATCGTAATGCAAACTGCCCCTCGAACGTGTCTCTCCCCCTTTCACGCTGAGTGGGCCCAAGGTCAAGAGCAAATATGCGCTCACATACTAAATGCGCAATTCACAGACGAAAAATAACTCTAAAATGATAAATCCGCAAATACATTTCGCGAATTTCATCGCTATAAAAAGGTGACACGTCTCCAATTTAAATTTACAGAGAGAGGGAAAAAAATCACAGGACTGGCCAGCCATTACGCGCTTTGGATGCGGTCCGACTGCCAAGTGTTTTACCTTCCAGGTTCCCAAGCCAAGGATTGGCATGTCCAGATGGTTGTTTAGCTTTAACTTCGGAGCTGCCGCCATTTTCGAATAGAAGTTGAAACGGTTGACTTTTTGTAAATTCTTTAGCGGTGCTAAACGCTTACCCAAACCCAGAAAAGTTTGCTTCCCAAGTGTGACTGAAAGCCTTCGCCAAGTAATCCCTACCAAGGAAAGCGGATTTAAGCTTTCGAAAAGCGCCTCTAGAGCGCTCCGTAAAGCACATCCGCCCCAGTTCGAACCCCGCGCGAGTTTAAAATTTTTTTTACTTTTATTTCTTATAATTTTTACTTTGTTTTTAGCGGATTAAACTGATAATGAAGAGGAGACGTTAACGATGTAGCTAGATAGATGTTTTTACTCCTTTCAAAAGGGGGGCCATGGGGCCGTCCCTAATACCCTGGACACACTATGAACTTAAACTAGTTTTAAGTCTGCCAATTAAACTAGATTACCGTAAGGTAGTGTGTCCTTCCATAGTTAGCTAACCTCGTTTATTTCTCGGTTAAAACTCGGTTAGTGTAAACGACTTTTAGAAACAAGTTTAGCTGACTAAACAAGATTAAATGAGTGAAAGTTTGGAGCAAGTTTTCTTGACTTATAGGTATTTGGATTCCTTCCGTATATTTCTTTTAATGTTTTCACTTGAGTGGGTGAAAGCATATCACCATTTATCTCTAAATGTTCTGCACATATGGGATAATCATTATGCATGTCATGTAATGCTTCTGGATACTCTAAATCCACTTCAAAAATATAACCAATCTTTGCATCTGGTTTTATATTTTCAAACTGATGTGTATCAACATCATCTTTATCTAACCATCTAAATGATTTTAAGGGCATGGGCTCGCACATTGCTGATGCATACAATGAATTGCGATCCCAATATCCAATATAAGATTTTGGCTTTGTGGAATCGTAATCATTAACCATCATGTTGTTGGCTTTTTTATAGCGATCACTGCAAACTGAAACCCCTCCACGAATGCCCTGTTCTATGAATAGATGCATTGAATAGTCAGTCAGAAATTCCAGTTTAACATCTGTGTATTTTAATGCTGCTGCCCATGAATACATTGGCAAAGTAAAATAATGTGTGGGATCTAAGTCAAAATTTTCCATTGACAATACTCTAAAGTTTTCAAAAATATCTGCTAAAAGAAAGCAGTCAACACGTAAATATAGATCATGATAGTCACCTAAAGTTTTGCATTTAAATGTATTCCAAACATTCAGAAGATGTTGATAATTTTCATCATTAAGTTGAGATGTAAAATATTCCTTTTTTGGGCAGCCTTAAATGTCAAACTTGGAAAAATCATCCAAGTATTCATACGGAAAATATCCTTTTTGTCTCATAAGTTTTGAGTAGTATAGGAAAAGCCATTTCTGGCTCACTTTTACACTTTTTATTTCAAAAAATTGTTTGTACATATCAATAATTTAATAAAATTGTAAAAAGTGCCAAATCCTTTTCATCAATGAATCTTTAGTTGGAAATGTTGATTTCAATGAATTCTAAAAATAATTTTAAAAAACATAGTATTTATATAATGTTTGTAATCGAAAATACTTAAGTAAAATTTTGTTTTGCTTACCCATCCTCCTTTTTCCTGTATCCATTTTGATGCATTGTTGTCAATATGTCGTCCCATGCAAATGCAAATAAGAAGGGCTTCCATTTGGTTAGCCCGTTTTTCACTGTATTTTTTTTGCTATTTGATAGCAAAGGGCGAGAATAGTTAATATTTTACCCCAAGTTATGCAATCGTTTTTAAATACTTCACTGCAGATACAGTTCACATTGATCAGATGATTTTTAAAATCAGATTGCTGAATGGTTTTTACGATTGAGTTGAATATAATCTCATTATTTTCTATAATTCTTTTTTATAAGTGGGAGGATGATTTTTGTATGACTTGATTGAAATTTGGCATTTGTAAGAGAAAAAAAACCCATTTAAAATATCTTTTACAATTAAAAGTGGTTCATTTTCATTTAAATTGTTGTGAGTTTGTTGTGTAGCTGATATTTGTTTTTCCATCTCTGATTAACAACTTCTTTAGTTGAATTGAAACAATGAAATGTGATTCGTGAAAAAAAAACATTAACTTTTATTCAAATATCACTGTCCTCGGTTATGAGGGACATGCAATGGTAAATACATGTTAGACATACCTTTAACAAAAGAATGAACGAAACGATCATTTTTAATAAATCTTGAATTTGAAAATTGTGATATGATTCTATTCATGCTAATTCCTGAACAACGCAATATTAAAAAAAAGACACAATATTGTCCACAAACAGCTGTTCGCTCATGTTGAAGTTGCTTGGGATTACTCATCCAACAAACGCTATTTCGGTCTAAAAATTGACGTATTTCAGGTAAAACAGGTGGTAAGCCATAACTGTCAAAGTATTCACCATGACCATTTGAATGAAAATAAACTGCAACCCAATGTGATCCTGGTTGGGTGTGTTTGTCTAGATTTATGATGAAACATTTATGATTAACATTATGTGGGATCAAATCACTGGCCACTACACCACCAAAAATGTGTCTTGTTGCTGGATGACGATATAAAAGCATTTCTAGTTGTGTTGCATCCATTTTTAATAATCTGTGGTAACATTACGTGATTTATCAATTTCAATAATATTTTGAAAAACTGCAAAAACAACAAGGCTCATGTTTACATCAAGCGCATTTTCAAATCTCAAATTGATTCGCATTGATCCTGTTTTTATCAAGTTAAAATGTGTACCATCAAGTGCACTTTGGTCTGGTGTTAAATCCAATGCATACAATGTGAAACCAGTTCCATATTCTTCATATGAAATTTCAGGTCCAATACTCCCATAATACTGTCCAGTTGCTTTGAAGAACTCTTGATAAGGTCTCACCCATTCGTTGTCATTAAATTTTGGTGTATATGGAATAGTGGGATATTGCTCACCATCGATGTGAACGCATAACGAATTTAAGTTCTTATGCTGAAAGTGAAAAGGATTTAGGTTTATATCTCCATTCTTAGCAGCACTGTTAACCAATCCCATTATGACGAATGTAGGCTGGGGTCCAAGAAATGCATTGGGTATATCCATTTCACGTAAACCTTTACCAACACTAAATGTACGGCATTCTGTGCGCTTAATGGTATATTTAAACGTGCCTTCATCAACGCTTTTAGCATGAGCCAAAATAACTGGAGGACTAACTGTAACTTTGTGAGCATAAAGTACTGCTTTAACAATTTCAACTTTATATTTGTTTTTATCACCATCTGCAGCTATTAAACAAAACTCGGGTTTACTTAAAATCATTTTTATGCGAACATCCACATCATTAACTATTAGTTTATCTTGTTCACAAATGTCGAGCTTCAATCTTCCCATCATGTCAATCTTTCCACTTTTTCTGCTTCGTAAATATCTTTTCTTTAACCCACATCCCTCATCAGCTTTGGTTGGATCATTTTCAGAAAATGTTTTATCCTTATAGTACATTTCAGCACTCAGGAAGGACTTTCCATGCAGTTGAGCAGATGATATTGTCGTTTTAAAGTAAGCTTTGTAGGCATATTCTTGGTCACTTGGAGTGATTTGCTTATCACCTAAGTTCATGGAAACTTCACTAAAAAGGCTATGCATGAAATTGTTAACAGGTGCAACTTTAGCACCATCTGGTATGTTAGTTCCATTTTCCAGCAGAATTTTGGCAGTAAGATGTAAGTAGGTATTAGATAGATCCAAATAATCTTCACCACTACCAGGTACAAAGAATTCCAAGTGATTTGATCCTTGAATAGCTGCTATAGGGAGGAAGTCTCCATCTTTGCAGCTTTGAATGCAAACTTGAGTTGGTGGAACAGTATGAACATCTACTTCGCATTTTACTGCTTCACTAGACAGATGATGGGGGAAATAACTCATTTTGAAAATATATCAGGTTTAGTCTTGCAGCTGACTTTTCGCTTCTTTGAACAATTAGAGAGTGATTGGGTTTTCCTTGGTCGTCTACGTTTTATGGAGTTGTTTTTAATTTTATTTCTACCACGCCCTGTCAGGGATCCAAGTACATTTTTCCCAGTTTCAGCAAATCTTCGTTTTGTAGAATCACCAAGATGTTGACCTGCTTCCACATCAGATACAATATTTTTTCCCGTATTAAGGAGGTGTTTTGCTAGGCTTATCCCACCTTTTTTTAAAAGGGGAACAGCAAAGCGAAACAAGTTAGAGAAAAAGCCATGTCCTTTTTGGTTGCGTGATCCACTGTATACTGGGAGACCATAAGCTGCTTGCTTAGTGTAATAATTACAGAATGGATCTGCAGAATTAGAGCAATGATATTTAACTCTCATATTTTTAAATGAATGATGCTCGTCTACGGCGAAAATGTAACTTGTTTACTACAACGTCACCATCTGCGAAATGAATTTTTCTTCCATACATATCTCTTATATC
>JAQGBW010002630.1:0-19039 GCA_034698625.1 Julus scanicus
ATCCAGCTATAATTTCAAACTAAAGTTTATGTTAATTAGCCATGTGGTCAGCTGTAAGGCCTTATTCAAATCAAATTAGTTATACGGGGTACAGTGGGACATGTCCCAGCATACCCCAATTAATGTTTATGGAAAATGTTAGTATATTTTCACATTAATCGTAACTTTAAATAAAAACCATGTTTAAATTTGTTTTAAAGTAAAAATGGTTCATAGTCACAGAAAAAAAAACACTTTTGGACGCAGTGAAAATATGAAAGCTGCTGTAATTACAGTTAATTTTAATCGTTTTTGTAATTTATACTTGGAATTTTAAGTTGACGTGCTGAATTAAACACAATTAATTAATGTGGTGTTCTTTTTCTTGTAAAATTTGTCTTAATTTCGTGTGGACCACTGTACCCCATGCCATGTCCCACTGTGCCTCTGTATAGGGGCACAGTGGGACAGTCTGCGCAACCAACTTTAATCTTTTATAGCAAAAGAACTAGTTGCTCTAAATCGATGACAAAATGTATACAGATCCTGAAGGCTTGAATATTACCTTGTTATTTTTTAAAATGCTACTAGTTAAATATTTTTCCTCAAAAAAAAAAAAAAAAAAAAAAAAATGAATTATAGAAGTGTACCCACTGTGACCCGGTCTTCCCTACAGTTTGTCCCTCAATACTCATGAAGTTTCCATATTTGTTTCCAGAACCCAGTACAACTGCATCTACTCCTCCTGTTAGTATTACCATGATGAATATCGTTTTAATAGCAGTTGGATCTGGCATTTTTTTGATTGTTGCAAGTTTCTGTCTAGTGGCATGCATGTATGTATTCTCTGGAATTTGGTTTTTAGATAGCTTTAAGAAGGTCTTGGGGTGATGGTAGATTTCAATTCATACAAGTTTTGTCTTTCAGCTGTGCAAAACAAAGCAACTGCCAGACGGTGGACGATGAGATTGAGTTTACCCCTACACTGAAGTATTTTACGAGTAACTCGAGCCTGGCTGCCTCTACAAGAAATTCACAATTTTGCAACAGCAAGCATTCCCTTCTAGAAACCTCTCTCGCAGACAACAGTTGTGTCAATTTTGAAAAGCTGGAACATGAAATGGTAATCAAGCCGGAATTTGGCAGCTCCGCAAGCGGATTCATCATGATTCCGTATTCGAGCAGTGTCAGATGTAAGAGGGATCCAATCGACTCGCTTTTCGTCAATCGCACTTCTAACCCACCTGTCAAGTTCCGAAGTTTAGGGTGCAGAGATGTACGCCCAAGAGTCCCGTTACCATTCGGGAAATCTCTTTCTTCTGCCAGTACTTCGGAAAAAATAATTTCTGGAACATACTATTCAATAGTAAAAGATAATTACCCAAAACCCAATCCGCAAACCCCAAAACCAAATCCGCAATCCCCAAAACTCCATCCGCAATCCCCTAAACCCAATCCGCAAACCCCAAAACCCAATCCGCAAACCCCAAAACCCAATCAGCAAGCTCCAAAACCAAATCCGCAATCCCCAAAACCCAATCTGCAAACTCCAAAATCCAATCCTCAAAGTCTAAAGCCCAATCCACAAGAAAGACATCTCTATGACCCACCATATGAGCCAGGATTTTAAGTTTGTCATCACAATGACCTCATTTTAAGACCTCATTTCCCGAGTCGTTTTCAATGCCGTGGAGTGATAGAAAAAAATTACGAGGAATATAATCCAAAATATAATTCCCAAAACCCATTTCTGAATTTTAAAAACCCAATTCTGAATTCTTAAAACCTAAACCTGAATTCCCAAAACCCAATCCTGAATTCCCAAAACTCAATTCTGAATTCCCAAAACCCAATGCTGAATTCCCAAAACCCAATTCTGAATTACCAAAACCCAATTCTTAATTCCCAAAACCCAATCCTGAATTCCCAAAACCTAATCCTGAATTCCCAAAACCCAATCCTGAATTCCCAAAACCCAATCCTGAATTCCCAAAAACCAATCCTGAATTCCCAAAACTCAATCCTGAATTCCCAAAACCCAATCCTGAATTCCCAAAACTCAATCCTGAATTCCCAAATCCCAATCCTAAATGCCCAAAGCCCAATCCCCAAATCCAAATACCCAATCCACAAGCCCCAAAATCCAATCCACAAGCCCCAAAATCCAATCCACAAGTCCCAAAATCCAATCCAAAAGTAAAAAAATCCAATCCACAAGTCCCAAAATTCAATCCAGAAGTCAAAAAATCCAATCCACAAGCCCCAAAATCCAATCCACAAGCCCCAAAATCCAATCCACAAGCCCCAAAATCCAATCCACAAGAAAAACAGCTCTATGACCCACCGCAAGACCCACTACTCAAATATTACTAGTGTTCTGCTGCAATGGCGGCCATCTTGGTATTTCCAGAAATGTTTTTGGTCGCTTGCGCTTTTTGGCGCTGGAATTTTAGTTGCTTATGATTGAGACAAATGTTGTAGTAATAACAAATCAAGAAATAGGAGTTAGTTATGTCTCCGAGATCTACAAATACTTGTGGAATTTATTTTTATAATGGAAACTACAATATCGTGATCTGAGATGTGACACGATGTAGTGACAACATGTCTTATAATGTATTAAGTAAATAATTGTGATTTTAAAAAAATTGAAAATTGATATCAAATTAAGGATCTTTTCAAAATGTGACAATACAGAAATGAAAGATGTAAGGAATAAATACAAAATTACACAATTATTTCAAAACTACATTCGCTTTCTATAACGTAAGTAAATCAACTGATCTTTTTTTAAAAATAAGACTAGAAAATTAAGTAAGGGACCATTTCTTTAAAAATTGACCCCCACCCCCTCCCCTCATAATCGTCCTTAATTTTTTTTTTGGAAAATTAGGGTTGCAACATACAAAGGCCAATCCTATAAATTTCCAAGCACCCGCCTCACTACCAATTCCACGATATTTTTTTCCAGATTTTACTGATTTTCGAAAATTTCCTGACCTGGAAGGAAAATTCCAGCATAAAATTGGCGTTTAACACAAATTTAGTCATAATTCCCGACTTTCCCTAGGTTTTAAAAATTCAAGTACATTCGGGACTGGGGGACACATTTCATCCGGTGTCCATTTCCCCTTTCACTGACTTTTAAAACTCAATTCAACAGAAAATCCAAAAAACTGAAAAATACCATCATTAATAGAAGTCCATATTGGTTTTCCCCTCCCTCCCCCTGTCCACATGCCAGCAGACAACCCCTTACCCCCTCTTGAGGACGTTATTTTTGAATGGCCCCTATCTGTTACTCGATAACATCCGAATTTAGCTTAAATTCCAGGTGATAAAATGTGGGCCACGTTTATAATATCATTTCATAGGCACACAAAATTAATGTTAAATATTGATTCCAGATGTTGTAAAAAGTAGATAAGGCTTGCTTAACGTCTTTCATCACTTTTTCAAGATATGACCTATTTTCATTTTCTAATACAAATAATTTTCTAGAGGAAAGAAGAGTTCGTGCCATTTTCATCTATTGTGGATTATGACAATTTTTTCCCTGACTTTTTAGTGTTACATCGAGACAACCGAATATCCGTAATAATTTAAATTAGAGACTGATTGTGTGTTGGTGGATGTAGACGAGGCTAATCACGTGTGCCATTGAAATCTGTTAACCTTTGACTCCATGGCCCAGCGAAATATCACAACATGATTTTGGCAGAGTTATGTTTGTTTTATGGAAGTAAAATCGCATGTTTTTTATCTTTTTTTGTGGAAAATGCAACGTAATGTCAAGAAATGATTTTAATTTTGTTTTCTAATTCTGTATAGGTTTAATTATTACTTTGGCTGCTGTTTATGTTGTGGAACATCCAAAAACTGAAGTGGTTCATTATGGAGTAAACCATATTTCGACATGTAAATTTAACGAATCTGTAACTTGTGCGTGGGATAAAAATGGGATTCCAACTCAAATGGGTGGACGTTACTCATATTTTTTGGGTAATGGTACCTCTACTGGCGATTGTTCTCTGGAGATCAAGAACTTTTCAGCTTTTGATGTTGCCACTTGGCAGTGTAAGGCCATATATACGATTTATTTAGAAGCCAAAAATGGAACAATTTTGCCAAAGTCAATAATCTTAAAAGCTTCCTTGGTCCATTTGAGTAAGTATTTACATTTGTTATAAGGGGCCATTTGTGGACGTCCGACACAGTGGTACAACGTCTTTATAAAATCAGGTTTTAGCAGCAACCCAGTGCTTTTAATTTGCAAAAGAAGCTGTATGCAGCACTCTTTCATTAACCAAAATTTCTGCGATCTGACACAAATATAGAAGAAAATATTTGCACTTTAAGTTTTTGTTCTTGAAAAGGAATTATTCAACTCGCAATTGGATTTTTATTCTAGGTGTAATTATAAAACATTATAGTAATGCTGAAATATATACCATTGACGAGTGTATATATCCAGCTATAATTTCAAACTAATGTTTATGTTAATTAGCCACGTGGTCAGCTGTAAGGCCTTATTTAAAATCAAATTGGTTATACGGGGTACAGTGGACCACAACATTACGGGGTACAGTGGGACATGTCCCAGCATACCCCAATTAATGTTTTTGGAAAATATTTGAATATTTTTTCATTAATCATAACTTTAAATAAAAACCACGTTGAAATTTATGTTTTAAAGATAAAATGGTTCACAATCACAGAAAAAAAACACATTTGGACGAGTAAAGCGAGGAAAATATGAAAGCAGCTGTAATTACGGTTAATTTTAATCGTTTTTTGTAATATATACTTGGAATTTTAAATTGACGTGTTGAATTAAACACAATTAATCAATGGGGTGTTCTTTTTCTCGTAAAATGTGTCTTAATTTCGCGTGGGCCACTGTACCCCATGCCATGTCCCACTGTGCCCCGGTGTAGGGCACGGTGGGACAGTCTGCTAAACCAACTTTAATCTTTTATAGTGAAAAAAACTAGTAGCTCTAAAACGCTGACAAAATGTATTCAGATCCTTTTAAGATCTTTTAAAAAGCTACAAGTTAAATATTTTTCCCCCAAAAAAAAAATTCTAAAAATTGTACCCACTGTGCCCCGGTCTCCCTTTACATGTTTATCACAAGAAATTGTCCATATGTTGTGTTTATAATCTAATACAATTTTCAGAATCTACTGAATCTGAAGGAGTTTTAAGTGGTGGATTTATTGCTTCGATCACCATTGCTGCTGTAATCATTCTGGCTGTTGGTGGATTTTTACTAATGAAACAATACCGGTAAAATTACCTTAATCTTGTATTTTTTAGAGAAAACAGAGATGACTAAAATATTTTCATAATTTCTGTCGTTATTTCAGCTATAAAAGAGCAACAATCCAAGTTACCACGTCTCAATTTTCTCCATCAGTTAATTATTATTCCTTCGATAACAAAACTATTTTGACTGGACAGTCTTCAGAAAGCATTGGATCTTTCTTAGAAACCCCTCAACACACTTCATCGGGAGGAAGTATTTTTGATATTGAACAAGACAGACGGAATTCAAATTATTCCTCGGAAATTAAGAAAGAAGATCTGGAGCATAATTAACTCAAACATGCATGTTTAGGAATTTTTGTATTATATATTTTGATTTTTTAGATTATTTGTGACAAGTTTGAACAATCCTGAGAAAATGAACCTTATGATGCGATTTTTTGCACATGAAACAATTTATTGAGGCTGAATTTCAACATAAAATAACAGAAATACTAATTCCACATTTGTTTATATAAAAATATTTAATGAAATCCAGTATTAATTGTTTATTAAAATTATAACTCTTATATGCTAAAATTAACATCCCTATTTTCTAAAAAAAAATTTGAAAGTCTAGAAATTATGTTAATGGTGATATAACACAATTTTATAATTTCTAAAATATTAGGACATTTCTTATTTCTGGTGACATTGTTTTGCATTATACCTGTGCCTAGTATCATTCTTGATCCAATTCCAATGGATCAATAACAAAATAGGATTTTAAAAACCAAGATAGACTATTTTTTCCCTCCAAAATTAAGTTATATTACTGACAGTATTTTTTTTATCATTCCTTTTTTTTTTTTCCAAATCCAAACCTGGTAAGGGGCCATTAAAAAAAGACTTGAAATTCCTTCAAAAACTCACCCTCCCTCCCTTTCTCCCCTCATAGACGTCTTTTATTTTTTTGGAAAAGTAGGGTGTCCAGAAATTTGAACATACAAAGGCCCATCCTGTAAAATTTCCGAGCACCCGTCTCGCTACCAATTCCTTTTCTAGATTTTCTGATTAATATAAAATTGGTGTTTAACACAAATTTAGTCATAATTCCCGACTTTTCCGAGGTTTTAAAAATCCAAGTGCATTTGTGACTGGGGAGACATTTCTTCCGGTTTCCATATCCCCTTTCACTGATCTATAAAACTCAAACAGAAAATCCAAAAACTTAAAAATATTAATGGACGTCCATAATGGCCTCTCCCTCCCCTGTCCACATCAGACTCCCCCTATCCCCTCTCTTGAGTACGTCGTTTTTTAATGGTCACTAATTTTAAAAATACACATTTACACATCTTTCCGCTACTTATATCATGATATAATTTAAAAAACAAAAAAAAAGTAGAACCTCATTTGAGAATCATTTCACAGGTATGACAAAGTTGTTGAAACCTGATGTTTTTCTGATGCCATAAAAGACTTATCAAGTGATGAATCATCCAGCCAGGTTGTCGAGCAATAAATAATCTCCTGGAATATCACATTGCAAGAATTCATTGTCCTTTAACAGTACAATTGTCTTCAACTTTGTCATCCTTCTCAAAATCCCTAGATTATATTTGAACCTTAGATACTTTACATTTTCAGAATTGATTTGTTAATCCGTTGATGAGAAATATGTCATGGATAGACAATTCTTGGTATGTTGAAGATTTTTCATCTACTTTTATGACGTTTAATACTCAATAATAACCTAAAAGATTGTGCCTAGTGTACATAAACCTATATATTCGCCCTTGTTTTCCATGATTACTTAAGGGTGTATTATGTGTGCGAGGTTACTTGGTAAAGTCAACAATGATTCAAGAAGGTGTCACTGATAAGGATTATAAAATTTGATAACAACAGCAATTGGCAATTCAACACGTTTAAGTGTGAAACGTATGTTAAACTGATGAGACATTCAACACGCTGACCCAAACAACACTTGGATTTTTTTTCTCGTTTTTAGTTTTTTATCAAGTTTTGGACTCTTATGGTGGATATTTTCAATTCTGTTGGTGAGTAAGTTCCTATCAAATACTACTTTTGACTCAATATTTGTATTGCCCCACCCTCGATTGTTGCCTAACTACTCCTATCCTTGTATTTTATAACTATGGGGGAAAAACGTATTGTTTAGCTATACAAATAATGACATGATAAACTGTTTAGCAACACAACTCTTGGGATTATATGCGTTCGTGGCTGTGTTCCACGAAGATTTATTTCAATTTTAATTTATTTAACCAGTAACCATAGGTAATCCAAGTACTTCAATCATGAGGATTTTCTGGTGTGCAACGTGGATCGTGGTGTTGGGATGTAAGTTTTGAATTGTTTTTAAGTTGGTTTTTTGTTATAGTCACTGGGGAATTTTCTGTTCGTTTTAACTAGTTAGAAAGAAAATATCAAAGTTTTGTATTCAAATAATCATGGTAACTATACGGTTATCGAATCTGTGTCGATACCAGAAACAACAATGTGAGTCATAAAAAAGTAGAACCCAATAAATCAAATCGCAACTTCCTGAAAAATGCTTCGATTTAAATTAAATTTGGCACTTATATAGAACTATAGTGTAAGAACAAAAATGAATTATCAAATGTACTGAACATGTTCTTCGGTGGCCTTTACGCAAGCTCGGAGTCTAACGCGCCATTCATTGATTGATGAATCGATTATACGCCTTTGGAGTTCAATCCAAGTTTTCATAATTCGTAGTTTCTAGCCTACGATATTATTAATCTTCGATTTTTAAACCTTTTCCCGGAGAACTCCCCAAATTGTGTAGTCCACTTGATTCAAGTCCGGACTGTTTGGACCCCAAGGGCTGGATTCGACGAACTGTGGCGTTTCCCATTGCAGTGGTTCAACTGTTTCTCGAGTTGAAAAACGAAAAAATCCGAGATTTGTCGCATGTCCGGAACAAGTTTTTTGTTCTTACACTATTTTTCTATGTAATTGTCAAATTTTATTTAAATCGAAGCATTTTTCACCAAGTTTTGATTTTTGTTATTTGGTTCTACTTTTTTATGACTCACCATGTTTAGTGTTTAATTTAAATTATACTCCAGACTATTAAATAAGTCGATGTTATTGAAAAACGAGGTTGTTCCTGCTTAACATAATCTTGTTAATTCATATGTTAAATCAAAAATTATAGAACGTTTCAACATTAAGGATATTGACATTAACCCTCCCATACTCAGTTTTTATAAAATATTGCATCATTGCATGTTTGTATGAAAATCAACTTATCAACAATTTTACATTTGCGTTTGATTGGCAGACTTCAAATAGGGCTATTGCAGTGTTTGACCGGATGTCTAACTGAATGTATTTCGTTTAGGTATCAATTCGGTCCTAGCTACACTACAAGTTGTGGAACAGCCCCAAAACGGTTCCATTGTCGAAGGAAAGTCTTACATCTTCACTTGCAAATTTAACGAACCGGTTGAGTGCACTTGGTACCGCAATGGTATTATAATAGTGATAAATGGACGTTACAACAACGTTGGCAGTACCAACAAGGATTGCTCTTTTCAAATTACCAGCAGCTCTGCTGTATTTGATAATGGCGAGTGGCAATGTGTGGCAATGGCTGCTTCAGGCAGCAGGACTCCTGTCAAATCTAACAAAGTTTTCTTGAATGTTCAAAGTAAGTTTTCAAATCAATGAAAATCATTAATCTTGATAGAAATTTGGGGTATTGTACAATGATATCATTGCCATTTTCATGTATTTGCTTTTTTTTAAGGAAATAGTCAACCAAATTTGGCAGAAGTACGTGTTGTTGAACAACCTAAAAATGCAACCGTTGCACATGGCCAGAATCACACTTTAATTTGCAAATTCAGTGATTTGGTGGATTGTGTTTGGAAAAATAGCAAATCGGCTGTGAAAATCGGGGGTCGACGTCAATATCTCAACAGTAGTGGGACAAACACCAAGGATTGTTCGTTTCTGATTGCCAATTTCACCCATACCGATGCCACATCTTGGCAATGTATGGCCATGCATGGTCCAGGCAAAAGTTACACCATGAACGCCGTTTCTGATGTCATATTCTTGACCTCTTCAAGTAAGTTTGGTTTGAAGAAATCAAATAGCGAATCAAGAATGGAATTCATGGATTATTGAAGAAAAGTTGGGCGTAGTTTAACGTTGTTCTGGATTTTGAATATTTCGTCCTCGCCCATTTCAGATTTAGAATTTTAGATGTTTAAAATTGTGGTAGTGCTAATTTGAATTAGGGCATCACTTACTTTTGGGAATTATCCTCACATAGAGAAAAATGTCATCTTACCTAAACCGTGTATTCAGAATTCACAATTCAGGTAAGTTTTGTTTGATTTAACACCGAATCAAAATTTAAAAAATCGAAATAATAGCTCTAATATAAATTATTATACCCAAATTGAAGAAAATTATAGTTTTTTTGTTTTTGTTTTAAAATCAAGGAAGAGACAGGTTGAGACAAAGCTTAGGTTTTTCAATATTTTTTCATCTGTTTCCATTTTTTTCGTTTAGTTTTATTTTGAAATTCCATTTCTCTGCACGCTTTGAAATTCTGTTTCTCTGCATACTTTGAAATTCCATTTCTCATGCACATGTTGAAATTCCATTTTTCGGACACATGTTGAAATTCCATTTCTCTGCACACTTTGAAATTCCATTTCACTGCATTCTTTGAAATTCTTTTTCTCATTCACACTTTGAAATTCCATTTCTCTGCACACTTTGAAATTCCATTTATCTGCACACTTTGAAATTCCATTTCATTGCATTCTTTGAAATTCTGTTTCTCATGCACACTTTGAAATTCCATTTCTCTGCACACTTTGAAATTCCATTTCTCTGCACACTTTGAAATTCCATTTCTCTGCACGTTTTGAAATTCTGTTTCTCTTTCTTTGCATGCTTTTAAATTCCATTTCTCTGCACACTTTGAAATTCTATTTCTCTGCACGTTTTGAAATTCTGTTTTTCTCTCTGCATGCTTTGAAATTCTGTTTCTCTCTCTCTCTGCATGCTTTAAAATATTTCTCTGCACACTTTGAAATTCCATTTCTCTGCACGTTTTGAAATTCTGTTTCTCTTTCTTTGCATGCTTTTAAATTCCATTTCTCTGCACACTTTGAAATTCTATTTCTCTGCACGTTTTGAAATTCTGTTTTTCTCTCTGCATGCTTTGAAATTCAGTTTCTCTCTCTCTCTGCATGCTTTGAAATTCCATTTCACTGCATTCTTTGAAATTCGATTTCTCTGCACGCTTTGAAATTCTGTTTTTCTCTCTCTGCATGCTTTGAAATTCCATTTCACTGCATTCCTTGAAATTCCATTTCTCTGCACGCTTTGAAATTCTGTTTTTTTCTCTGCACACTTTGAAATTCCATTTCTCTGCACGCTTTGAAATTCCATATCCTTAGAATTTTGACTGTTTATAACAATTGCAAATGGCTTAAATCATCAACATTCAACAGTTACGTGACTTTAAAAGCCCATACAATTTTGTTATCTCACATGACCTGTTGTAAATAATATTTCTCAAATTTCCATAATGGATAGTTGTTCAGAAACGTGTCAAAGATTGATGAAACTTAATCTAATCTTTCTTAAGTGTTCTTACATTATCATTTTTTAATTTTTTTTCATTTAGACATTAGTTCAACACCATTGGAGATAGAGGTGCAGCCAGTTAGCCAGGTTGTTAATCCAGGAGAAAGTCATGTTTTGTATTGCAAGTTCAGTTACCCCGTTGATTGTTCTTGGATCCGAAATGGTACCGAAACCACCATCGAAGGCCGCTACCGATATATTAGTAAGAACGGTATCGGAACCAGCAATTGTTCCTTTGAAATTTCCAACTTCTCGGCAGAATACGACGCCATGTTTTGGCAGTGTAAAGCCTTTGACAAAAACATGAATCAGATGGTCACGTCGGAAAAGATTTTGTTGTCCATTCCCAGTAAGTTTCTATTTTCTGTATTTTTTTTGGTAAGTAGCGCTTACCGAAGTTAATTTCAATTTTTCAATTGTTTTAGAAGGGGATGGTTACCATTCACGAACAACGTTGGGCCTAGCTTTATACGTTGTTGAACAGCCTAAAAATGCCACGATAAGTGAAGGGCAGGCAACTGTCTTGACTTGCAAATTCAACGAGCCAGTGAACTGTTCATGGACCCCAACCGATGTGAACAGCCGATACCGTTATGTTAGCAATAATGGTAGAGGGACCACGGACTGTTCCCTAAATATTACAAACTTTGGCAAGACTGATCCTAAAACCTGGCAATGTAGTGGCACACTGGTCAGTGGCGAAAAAAAAGTGACCTCGAACCAAGTCCTTCTCGCCATTCAAGGTAAGTTCAGATTATTATACCACATTCAAGCTGGTTAAAATATCAAAGTTTTTAAAGGAAATTTCAATATTACAAATCCTGAAGGCTTGTATATTACTGTGTACCCACTGTGCCCCAGTCTCCCCTAATTGTGATGTTTAAATTAATGTTTTTGTTTGTAGGTAATCGGAAAATGTCGTTGCATGCAAGCCCAACAATACCAGTAGTGGAGTCACCACAAAACGCATCATTATTATATGGACAAAATCATCTTATGAAATGCGTATTTAGCCAGCAAGTGAATTGTGCTTGGTACATAAACGGAATTGTAATTACAGTGTCTGGTCGCTATAATTATGGTCCTGATGGTGGAAAAAATACAGCCAACTGTTCATTTCTGTTACAAAATTTTACGGACC
This sequence comes from Julus scanicus, assembly GCA_034698625.1. Lineage (NCBI taxonomy): Eukaryota > Metazoa > Arthropoda > Diplopoda > Julida > Julidae > Julus > Julus scanicus. The sequence continues at coordinate 12,032 of JAQGBW010002630.1, forward strand.
ATGAGATCGGTCCTTGGTATTGTACCGGCACCTTGCCATCCGATAGCAATCAACATGGGCATTCTGATACAGGATATCTGTCCGTTCGAAGTTAGTATTTATTTTGTTATCATTTTCTATTTTTACTTTAATGTCCTAGTCAGCCTGGTCCTAGTTGTCCTTAGATCTACAGCATCACATCAGTTCTTGATGTAGTACTAGAAATTAGGCATAATCAGTGCCTTAACTATCGGGTAAAAAAAACCAGTTATTAAAGTGATGTTAGGGGCCTCAAGCTTCTTGAGGGTACGTACCTTCCCGGGGGCCTATAGGTTAAGGGCCCCAAAATAAATTGTGCTACTGGTAGTTATGGCACTGGGCATAAGTAGTTCTAGGCCCCATTAACCATAAACTACATTAATTATGAAGCTGCTTTTTGCTGAAATTGGGTACAAAATCTGATCTTTTTTTGAGTAAAGCTGAAACAGTTTTACCAAAATAAGTTACCGTATTTTACGGACTATAAGACGAACCTTAATTTTTAAGCAATTTAAAAAAAAAAAAAAAAAAAAAAAAGGTGTAACAAGACGCGAGTATAAGACGCACCTAAATTTTGGAGGCAATTTTTTGAAGAAAAAAAGTGTCTTATAGTCCGTAAAATACGGTAATTTTTTCATCATTTTTGGGATCCTCGAATTTGGGACCGTAACTAATTGTAGTTGAAATCATTGGTAACCAACTAACAATCTAATTTAATTTTTTTTGTAGATATTGTTCGGCCAAACAGAACTGCCATTTTGTTAGATGGTAATCAAGTTGATGAAATTTGGGTGCCCGAAGATGGCACCCCGAACGGAACATTGCAATGTGTATCAGAATTTGCAATTCCCGCAGTCGAATTGTACTGGAATCGTATCGGGAATAACGATTCACTAGTAAGTTCTGGATTTGAGAAGAAATGCAGCGAAAATACCGCAAGTTGTTATTGCAATTCTACACTAACTTGGATGGGGGATTGGAATCAACTTAAGAAAAACTCAACCCTCTACTGTTACGCTGTGCAATTGAACGACTCTATCACCGTTTCTGTAAATGTGAAGTCGATCAAGAGTAGTGACAGTTAGTATAAATACAATGGTTTCGATATTCAATGTACAAAGTCATTCGTTCAGCCTGATAATTCTCCATTTTTTATTTTATTACAGCTGATGTGAAGAGTGGCTCATTGAGTGCTGGGGCCATTGCTGGAATAATCATTGCGGTGCTGCTGGTGGTGTTAATCATCGTTGGAGTTCTTGTCTACTTGTTTGTATTGAAACCCAGGTGAAACCGACTTTGCATTTTGTGGTCTGTTGTGAACATTTTCAAAGTCCCGCTTTAGTTTTTTGTGTTTGGATGCTATAGTCCACACCAATGAAAGCACGAAGCAAAAGCAAGGCTTTCGTAAACATGTTTTTGATAAAAATGACGTGTTTTATGTTTTAATGTTTCATGTTTCCGTGTTTTCTGATTTTGTTCCGTGCTTTCGTTGGTGTGGACCCGGCTTAACGCTTCCATTTTTATTTATAATTTGTTATAAATACCACTTTTATAATTCACCTTTATTTTGAAATATATTTTTTTATTTTTACATATATGTTAGTCATTAAATTAATTATTTTTAAAATTGTACAATTCCATGTATAAATGTTTTTTTTTGTAAAATTTAAGTCTGTTTAAATGTATTGTGTTGCAGAGGGCATGGCATCCTACTCGTAATGGTACATGTATTATTGTTGATTGTTTATTTCGGCATTATTCGAAGACGTTACTTTACTCAACATTAATTCAAAATTTTTCTCGTAAATCTGTAGGAAAAAGAAGAACATGCCAAATAATGTAACCCTAAGCCCACAATTCCACAGTAAATCCGGCGTTAACTTAACCAATGTACCTCAACCGTCACCTGCCCTTAGTGAGAAAAGCCGCGCAAATTCAACACCGGGCAACTCGGCAGAAACAGTGCGGATGAACGACAGACAACCTCAAGCTGCTCTTCAGTCTCCGCTTAAAGTTCCGCTAGTCAAGAAAGTCGAAGGAGAGTCCAGGCCCAACAAGGATGAGCAAGATTCCTCCTCTGATGAATCTGAAGATGAAACCAGAAATCCGAAAACACAAGAACCGTCAAGCACGAGATATTCCAAACCATTCGCATACATCGAGAAAGATAGCTTCCCCATCAAAAGGAGCAACGAGAAATAGACCTTGGTTGATTTGAATGGTCATCGGAATTCCAAAGATCCTCTTTGAGAAATAATATCTAGCTGTCCTCAAGTTGTGCCAGGAATTGGACTATTGATGCCGTTTAGAACTTGTCCTGCGCTACAATTGAAATGAAAACTGTTATTCGCGGTAGAATGCAAAGATCAAAGGCCGTATATATATATATATATATATATGGGGATCTTGATAATTAATTTTTCCTTCCCCTTCTCCCCCACACACTTTCCCATCGAAATCCAAGAAATTTTACAAATTTCAAACCGAATCGGCAAAATTAAAAACGCGGAGCTCTTTTGCATTAAAAATGCATTTCACTTGGGCCGATTCTCGGCTTAATTACCAGGCTCTTCATAATACTGGCGATCTTAAATATTTAGCCAAAATATCTACCCCCAAGTTTCTGGACTTTCTGGACCTTTGTCCTTCCCCCCATTCCATGAGGACATCTTCGGCCTTGCAATGGTCCCACTCGATCGATGGGACAAGAAACCTTTGTTTAATCTCCCAAAATCAAACGTTGTTGCTTTTCTGTGGGAATTCGAGCTAATCGTATATTTCAACATTTACGTTTTAGTCAGAAAATACACGGTAAACTAGGAGTGTGAGTATTAGGCAACCAAAAAAAAACATTTGTCATTATTTCAAATTTAGGTTTCAATTTTGAAGCCATTTCATCCAATTAAGGCGAGGGTTGACTTCAAAAAGCATTCATAAGTTTGATCATTTATGCATTTTCAACAAATATTGCTTATTGCAATTGGTTTATTTTCCAAACTGTTATTTGGTGAACCTGTACAAATTATACTGTATGTGTTAAATTTCTATTTTATACTGTTCGATGTTAATTTTACTGAAATGACGAATCCAGTTTCAATATATTTCAAACTAACACAGAGAATTTTTTTTATATTTATTAATTATGTTAAAAAATTACAATATCAAGCACATTACACGCGTAGTATTTTTAGGAAAATAATTTTGACAGACCCGAAGGGGTAGTTTAGTCTATTTTTGTGATTATCTATTTTAAGTTTTCAATGATTACGTGATAATCAAAAATGTTTTGTCTATTTTAATAATTTTTGAAAATTCAAATTTTATTCTGTAAACTTTAAAAAAAGAATGTAAACAATCAGGAAGGGAACCACCTTTTTTGTCGTGGTGTGCATACACAACCGAATTTATACCCAAAATGAGCCCTATGATATTTCATATCCTGTGATATATTTCCTCGTTAAATTTGCAATTGCCATTCCAAAAAATAATATTAAGATACCTCTTCTTCTGTATTTTGAATGCATTTTTTTTTTAAATGACTTGTTGTACTAACCTGAATGAATTCTAAATAATGATTGCTTGGTTTTTTACAGATGTATTCCTTTATTTTATTTTTGATTACAGACCCTTTTATTTTCCAAAAATGTTGCGTTAAATGTCAGACGTCATTCTCTGGAACAACGCGCGTTAGTTTGACAGTCATCTTAATTCAAAATCGGTAATGCGGGTTCAGGTTTTGTTCATAGAAGTTATTGACAAGGTATCTGTGACAATAAGATTTATATGAAAAACTAATTTATTACATTTTATTTACAGCTCTTATGCGATAATCGAATAAAATCCACAGCCACGTCTGCAGTTTTTTTTTTGTGAAACTTGTACGAGGCAGGTATGTCAAACCTGAGCTCGGCAACTACTTCCATATCTACATCCCAGTCGACCGCCTTTTTCTTTATGTGCTGCAAAGGTAAGAGAGTGTCATGTTGGATGAAAAACTATACATGCTATATTGCCGTTAGGGCTCTCAGTCCCTAACTGATCAAATATATCCTACTTCTCTGGTGGTAGTTTTATGCAAAGAGTAAACTGATCCGCTTGCCATGTTCAACCCTTGTCTCAGAAATTTCATGTCAATACCTGTAAAAAAAAAGATACTTATTTCCAAAATTCAGAATCGTCCAATTTTTGAATTGCAGCGCTATACTAGCCTTGGTTATGTTTAGTTCCGAATGGAGGATTCATGATAACTGTGTCCACCCTCTTGTTCTGGAACAAATCACTTGTCAGATCCCCAAGCACTAAATCAATGTTGTTTATCTCAAATTCTTCGTAGTTGGTGCGACAAATCTGCAAAGCATCTTCATCGATATCTACGCTTAGACATCTCCTAAGAGAAGATAATAAGGGCATATGGAACTTGGATAATAAGGGCATATGCATTCGGTGAGTGCAGAATATTTCCCTTTCATTAATATGCTACAATACACTTTATTAGGCTCTCACCAAACTCTGATATGGTGAACCTTCTGAATAGATCTACTCACCCTGCACCTAGGAGGACGGCACCAATTGACAATACACCAGATCCACATCCTAAATCGCCCACAATCTTATCTTCAATGTCGTCGAAATGTGTATGAATTGTATATAATAATCTGGCTAAAAAACAGGAAAAACTTTAGGTATAGTGAGCAGTCCACGTGTGTTGACATTTATGGTTCAACCTCACCTGCGATGTGTGGTTGAGTAGCGTACTGTTCTAGTAAAATCTTCGGTTTCTCGAAGCTGGATAATTCGCCTAAATAGCCCTCCAACTCTTTTAACTTCATCACAACAACAGACAGGGCATAAAATTAATTATTTAGCACTTGAAATGCACGTACTTTAACTCACGCTATAAAAACTAGCATTCTAAAGTTGCGTTTAACGATCACTAGATGGCGCCACTTGCCAGCCGCTACGACGCTTCGTGTTAAAGGGGAGATCCATAAGTTATGTCACACTTTTTTCCTCTTTTAAACACTCCCCACCCCTTTGTCACAATTGTCACAAATTTTGCTACACCCCATCCATAATGATGTCACAACCCATCGACTACTCCCCCCATTATTTTTTTAATAATTCTATATTCTTTTATAATTTTATTTGTTAAAGTACTTAAAAATATTAAAAAACTTATGTTGATATAAATAACATAATATTAAATAATAGATTGGTATGATGATTGATGAGTACCAATATAGGGAAGAAAGTTTTAAGTCACTACAGGACCCAAATCTTTTTTTTCGACTGCAATTAAAAATTTCAAATGTTATAAAAATAAAAAATAAAATTTACCGCATTATTTATAACATTTGAAATGAATTTTAATTGTGTGATGTCACATTGCCGAACCACCCCCCCACCCCTTGGTCGCGATTGTCACAAAAAACAAACAACCCACCCACCCCCCTAGGTGTGACATAATTTTTGAATGGCCCCAAAGGGCGGTTTCAGCATTCCATTTAAATTTCATATTAATTGATGAATGTCATTATTGTTCGGTGTTGCAATATCAAAAGTGCATTAATTTCAGAATGAGAAAGTCGGATTATCTGTTAAGGACGCACCTTCGTTGGATTCCAAGTTTCCTCAGTCAGATGCGTATTTTGACTGGACACTGGCAGGTAATATTTATGCCAGATGGGGAATGAAAGTGACTGAGCACTAGGATGATGCTAATTAACACTAACAATTGTAATATTGACTATTCTAGTTGTTTTTTTGGCCTAGTGGCTGACTAATGGAGGTGGCTGACTATAGGTGCAACTACCCTATGTGCAATTTGAAAAAAATTTCGGTTATGTTGCCCTTTACCCAGAATCCTTTGCGCGTTACTAGGCCTATGTGAGTTTCGAAATTATGACGCGAATGGTAACGGTTATTTTTGGTGCTAAATTTCTCTATTGAAATTCAAATCGATTCGTAGTGCATAACAATATCGTGGCAAACATTTACAGATTAAATTTAAGGTATGTGTTAGCAATTATAAGAAAGTTTTAAACGTACAGAGAAAATCGTTGCGTGAGGATTAAAAATTCTGTACACAAATTGAACAGAAATGAAATGTGTTTTAGTTAGTTAACTAGCTGTTTATTGTTGCATTAATCATTTAAACCGCTTAACAACTTCAAATATGCAACTTGTGCTGCATCAACCATTACCAAGAAAAGCTGAAATTAAAAATTCACTTTAATTATTATATTGAATCGTGATAAAAGCATGACAAGTGTATTGGTTTACTTTCAAACCAACGTTAGAGAAAACTGTTTCACAAATTTTAGGAAGGGAAACAAAATACATGAATGTAAAAATGTGTTGCATGATATTCGTTAACGATGGTTTCAAATCACTTACAGCAAATAGTCCCAAACCAGACATTTCCATGAACAAATCAATTGTTATGCTTTTTGAAGGAATCGACTTCATTGTTACAAAGCAAATCAAATGATTTAGCTTTTCCTGTTAGTAATACAAATTAAGGATTTTATTTTTTGGACCACTATTTTGAAGATAGGTAAAATTGTACGTAAAATATTGTAGATATTCACTCACAATTTCCGTTTTGCAATTCAAAACTTCCTTTCCAACGCAGTCGTCTTCGGATTTTTCTTCTGACTGAAATCAAATTCTCATGAAATTGTTGTAAATATATTTGAAAATAAATTAATAACAAAATATATTTACTGTAATGCATGCATTGTACGTGATATAGATGAAGAATTATATCCAGTAGTAGTAATTAATTCAAATATTGAATGTTGAAGATTGAAATTTCGTTAAATTTATATACTAGGTCAGATTTGTCATTGGATTTGCTAAACACTTGTTTTAACTGTTGGCTGATGCCTGGTTCACAATGCATCGCCCAACATCGTCCGTCGGGCGAGGCGGAGCTTAATTTTTTGCAGAAAAACGTCACACGGTTTGACGGCGGTTGAAGTGTGGTTC